>CAUYQV010123327.1:0-11299 GCA_963574575.1 Galagoides demidoff | reverse complement strand
TGATGGCTGCAACCAAAAAATGGCTGGGTGTTGTGGCGGGCACCTGTGGTCCCAGCTACTTGGGAGGCAGAGGCAGGAGACTCGCTTGAGCCTAGGAGTTGGAGGTTGCTATGAGCTGTGATGCCATGGCACTCTACCCAGGGGGATAGCTTGAGGCTCCATCTCAAAAAAAAAAAAAAAAGAGTGAATAGGGTGACTACATTCAGGGGCCAGCCAGGGACAAGTCATCCCTCCTGAATGTTGCCTGCCCATTAAGGGGGAGTGAATGTATGAGAATGTGCATGTGTATGTCCCCTGATGGCTCCAGCAGAGACTTTGCTTGCCAGATTTCATCTTTTCTTCTTCCCCAGTGCCCCACACCACCCTTGCCTTCCAGCCCACAGGCTAGGACGCTGCTGGCATCCCAAGGCCCAGAGTTGGGAGAGCTGCAGGGCCCTTGAAGGTTTCCCCAAGTAGAGGCCCAGAGGCTCCCCCTGTTGGAATCAGACCTATGAGCCAAGGCCTGTCTCCAGTGCTGCCCTCCCCCTCAGCCCTCAGATGTGCACAGCCCCTGAGCCTGTGCCAGGCTATTTTTATGTCTCTGTCTTATGCCTCGGCTCCACAGACAGCTCCTTGAGGACATAGTTTCAGTCTTCCTGACCTCCCCCCCCACCAGACCTCTCCCTGGGAAAGGGTCCCACTGGGGGCCTGGAAGACAGGCCAACTGTACCTTGATGGGAAAGCAGGGGGGCACCTGGGCACAGGTCTTCTCACAGTCAACACCCGCAGTGAAGGCCACTCTGGCCGGGGACTCTGGGGAGAAGTCCAGATCGTGGTCGATGAACTGGCCCCACTGCATGAACATGAGGGACCGGCCCCGATCAGAGGTCAGCCTTTCGGAGGGGAAGCGCACGATCTGGTTGGAGACAGCCCGGACCTGGTGGGGGAAAATAAATGTTGGGGGGAGGGAAGCATGAGCTTCTAGCCCCTCAAGGTGTTAGAGCCAACACAGGACTCAGAGCTGCCCCTGCTGGAGGTGACAGTCTCTCATCCTCTTCTGCACTCCCATCCTCTTCCCCCTTTTTTCCTGGAGATGAAGACACCTCTGTTGTTGCTGTCACTCTGGAAGGATGATCTCTGAGGTAGCCCTCAAGGATTCCAGCAGTGAAGAGAAGGAAAGAGCCCTTGTTGGCTGGCTCAGGCCTCAGCAGAGGGGTCAACAGATCTAACTGGTAGATCAATTCATAGACCAATAGGTAACCAGATGATAGCACCTAATTCTTAGATGGGGTGGTTGTAAGGTAATGGATAATAAATACAGAGAGAACTAGATGGATGAATAGAAGAAAAATGAATAGTTGTTGACAGATGAGGGGGTGATAGATTGCTATATTGACATATGTATAGAAAATTGATGAGTCAATAAATGTGAAGTAATATTGACAAATAGGTAGAACCAGGTTAACCTATATAGATAGCTCTTTACATTTAGCAAGACACTTTGACACTAATTCTCTCAGACAGAAATAACTCCCAATGCCATAAAACTAGCATTAATACGTCACACCCTGTACAACTGTGTATACCAAATATTTTACTTAATATTCACACTAGCTCCCTGAGGTAGGTTTTACTACTATGTTATAGATGGGGAAACAGACTCAGAAACTTTTATTCACCCCAAATCACCTAGCTGGTCAGTGAGGGAGCCCGGGTTTGAGCTCTGTCTAGCCAACTTTGGACTCCCAAACCCTCAGCCTCCACTCACAAGAGGGAGGATGAAGCCATTGCGCCTCTTGGAAGGTGTCCAGCCGAAGGGCAGCGATAGCCCATCCTCGTACCTGGCGGGCAGCCAGCGGGCAAAGGCCTGGTTGGAGGCCCCCAGCCAGGGTATCTTCCTGCAGATACAAGTGGGTCGGGGAGAGCATGGCTCAGCATGGAGGGAGAGGGAAGGTGTCCCCAAGTCAGTGCAGTCCCTGGCACCCACTTGTTGTTGCATCTCCCAGTGATGGTGCGGTACTTGTCACTGCACTTCTCAGCCTGGTCCTGGAGGGCACAGCCACTGGCCTGAGACAGCAGCCACAGCTGGGGTTCTGTTAGTACATCTGGGAAGAGAGCAGGTGAGCAGGCTGGGGCTGGCCTGTTCCATACCTCCCATCCCTGTACCTCTCTCCTTCCAGTGCCCCATGGCTATGCCCCTGCCTCCCCCTTCCCAGCTTCCTTCTGCTCCCAGGCCAGGGCAGGCCCTGAGGCTCAGTAGGAGCAGAGTACCGGTGACATTGAAGGGTCTGGAATGCTGGCGTTGTAGCTTCTCTTCCAGCAGCCCCAAGGCCACGTGCATATAATCTGCGGCCCGAACGACTTTCCTGGTGGTCATTACTGGTTGCTTGAAGTAGGACAGGAGGTCCATGGGGCTGGCCAAACCACTGCGAAGGCGCTGCTGGATGCTGCTCAGGAGAGGAGCGGGGGCTAGAGAGAGGACACAGACCTCCCAGCAGAGCCCCGGTGGGTGGACAGGCAGGATGGGGAGAGCAGACAGAAGGGTAGGTGGAAGGAAGGCCCTCTACCAACAGGTGAGGGGCCCAGGGGTGAGTGTGAGGGAGATTACCTTGGCTGGAACCCATCTCCCCTCATTGGCCCTCCCAGGCCCACGCAGCCCCCAGACCCAGGCCTACCTCCTCTGGGTCTGATTATAGGCGTTATCCACCAGCAACTTGGCCTCTGCTATGCAGTCCCGAAGGACTGAAGTGTCCACCATACTGGGGGAGGCTGCTCAAAGAGGATGGGGACTCAGGGTGCAGGGGAGCCACAAGACCCCCCCAGACCCAAGTGCTTGTTCTCCATTCTCTTTTTCTCATCTTAGACCCACCCTTTTTCTCATCTGTCTAAGGCAGCAGTTCTCAACCTGTGGGTTGCGAGCCACAGGAACTGTATTAAAGGGCTGCGGCATTAGGAAGGTTGAGAACCACTGGTCTAAGGCCTGTTACCTGGGGCAGTGCCCTCACAGGGCAGGGCAAGGTTGAGTGTGGCTAGGACCCCTGTCAGGGTCAGGAGAAGCTGAGTCCCTGCCATGAGACCTCCCCAGCTGGAAAGGCAAGCAACACCTCCAGCCTGCATAGAGGACCCTAGCTGACCTTTTACCTGCTCTTCTGTGGAAGTAGCTGGGAAGGGACATTTATAGCCCATCTTTAGGACCTGGAGGCAGCTTTGGGCCCCAGAAACCCAGCCTCTTGGGTGGGGCTCTGGAACTTCCCTTTGGTTCTGGGGGGGATGTGGGGGTTATGAAACTGAAACGCCCATCCCACCTCTTGCTAGCCTGGAGACATTCTTTCCTCCAATGCTTGCACCCCATCCCCTCCCTCTACTACCGAGTCCACTGATAATATTTCTCCCAGGGCCGCACCTGGGTGAGTATTTGCTGAGTGACTGAGGAGCAGTGTGTCTTGGAAAGTGGTTGGGCCCAGCCCTGCCACCAACTAGCTGCATGGCCCTTTTCCTTTCCAGGCCTCAGTTACCACATCCCAGATGATAGGAAAGGCTCCTCTCCTCCCCTGACAGGGCAGAACGTGGGTCTGCCTTCCTGCCATGCAGAGCACAAGGCCTGGCACTTAGTAGGTGCTCTGAATGAATGCTGTGTGATCAGGGACTTGGCCCCGCCTCTTACACCTCCTCCACCAGTGCCCTGGGAGAGGGAGAGAGTGAGGCTGTGGCTGTGGCTGACGCAGGGCCGAGCAGTGAAATGCCTCATGGGCCCATCTGGGGACACGGTAATCTGTCAGGAGTAAAACACCCCACAGAGCAAGCTGCCAGGCAGCCGGGGCCTCCACAAAAGTTTGTTTCCAGGAGTTGATTCTCAGTGTGTCAGTAGTAGGTTTACTCTGAGAAGCAGGTTTAAACCTTAAGTTCCTATTGGGCTTGATCAGGGGTCACTTCTTTGCTGCAGTGATTCATACTGACCTGGGGTTTGTCAGGCTCTGTCACTAGCTGTGTGACCTTGGATGCACCTCTATTTCCACATCTAGCCAGCCTCCCCACAGGGCTCTCCTCTCCCACAACACCATGCCTTTCCTCCTGTGGTTCTCTCCTTGGGATAGTCCTGGCTTATCCTTTCCCCTGACCCGACCTGGCCTGCCTGGAGAGCACAGGCTCAGCTCTGAGGCTCTAGAATTGTCATCAATGTGCCCACAGCCCCCCCCCCCCCCGCCATGTATCTGCATCAGGTGGGCATGTCCGTTCCTTCCTCAGGCAGACCCTGTACCTACCAGGCTCCCAGCACATCCAGTGCCAGTGTCCTTCCCTTGTCCCCCTCTTCTAGGCCCTACCCATGCTCTGCCCATCCCCCCTGCAGCCCTCTCTCCCACAGCAGTGCCAACAGCATGACAGTTACTCTTGAAACAGCCACTTTGCTGGGCAACCCCTTTCACAAGCTCCAGCTGATGCCTGGGCCCTCCTGATCTTATCTTCAGTGAAGGGCCCTCTCCTCTGGCAAGGAAGTCACCATGTAGGGGGTGAACATGCACAGGGTTCCCTGCTGCTGTCCCACTGTGTGACTTTGGACAAGTCACCCCACTCCCTGGACCTCAATTTTCAGCCTGTGAGATAAGGAGAGTGATCCCCATGAGGGAGGGAATTTTCCAAAATCACAGCGTGCCCTTCAGCTTTCCTACCCTCCCCTGCCCTCAGTGAGCCAGAGGCCTCCAGGTTGGAGCCAGTGGTGTCTGTAACCCAGGCTGCCCTCCTGTCAGGGTCCCTGGCACTCCAAGTGACTGCTGTTGTCCTCACAAAGGAGACTTTCATTATTCAGCAGTAGTGAGCTGTGTAAGGGTTTTGCCATAGTCATGGGCTGCTGTGGGTTACTGAGATAAGCCTGAGACAGAACCTTCAGCTCCAGACCAACCCCTGCCCTGTTGGCCAATCTTTTGGGGGATTCTGGCCTTCAACTGACTGCTCAGCATGGTGGTGAGAGGCAAGCAGGTGGGTCCCTGCACACCCAGGCTGTGGAGGGCAGATTCCTGGAAACACTGCTGGGCTGGCAGGTGAAGGCAGAAAGCTCCTCCTTCCTCCGGGCTCCCTCTGGGAAGCCATTTCTGATCTCCACTCCCCAAGCTAGACTAGGTCCCTAAGTCATGCATTTAGCATGCAGGGGCTCTTTGGCCTGGGCCCCAACCCTAGCACCAGAGTCCTCTCAGGCAAGCTGTTTGACCTCTTGAGCCCACCTCCCCTATTTCCTATGGAGGTGGGCATCACTAAGCCACCTTGTAGCCACCATACCTGACACTCAGCAGGCAATCAACAGGGATGTTGGCTAAACCTTCTTCCTCTGCCCTGTTCTTGCTTCCTTTATCCAGCTGACTGGGCTCTGAGCTTCTGGAGTGGGAAAGGGCTGTTCATGGACGCTCCCAGCCCATCTAGGGTCATAGTCTATGAGGTTTATGCACAATATCCCTCCAGCTGCAGCCTAGGAAGCCCCAAATCCTTCCACAGCTTCTCAATCCCTGCAGGACTCCTCCCCCACCCCCTCACTCCTCCTCACCACCCACTGCTCTCTAGCCATGACCCCCCTGAAGGATCCTGCATCCTCCTGCACCATGTTCCCCTCACCTCTGGGTCCTTGCACATGTCCATTTGCCTGATTAACGTCTACTCATCTTTCCAGCCAGGCTGAGCCATTACGTCTTCCAGAAGCCTTCCCTCATCCCTTTTCTGTTTTCTCCCCAAATATGATCAAAGTTAGTGACCCCACTTCATGTCTGCAGGGAGCCACAAGCTGATGCTTCACATTGTGCTTTCCCAATGTGCACTGTCGCCATACCCATCTCCTGGACTGGCCTTTTGGGGGCCAGTCCAGGAGATGATTTTTGTTTACAGCTATGTGCCCCCAGGCCTGATTTTTGTTTACAGCTATGTGCCCATCACCCAGCACAGGACTGGGCCCAGGGTCAGTGCTTAGGAATGTTTATGGGACCTGAGTAAACCAGTGAATCTGATAATAAAGTGAATCAGGGCCTGACTTACTTCTATGAGTCTTTGCATCCTTTTTTGCCCTGGAGGGGAAGACACGTCTCCTCCCCTTCCCAAATCCTCTTCCTTCTCCAAATGATAGCTTAGCTACTCTCAGGGTCTTGACCCCAATAAACTGGGGAATGAGTGGGACAGGCATCAGAGGGAACTTGGAAGTGACTTAGGGAACAGCCTAAGCACAGGCAATAGGTCCTGTGGCCACCCCACCCCTGTGAAAGGTTCAGAGGGCGGGAGACAGAGCTGCAGTGTTTGGAGCAAGTGTTGCCTAAGTGTGTGAGGATGGAAGTCCACTGAGCATGGGGGCCACATGCTCAGAGGCTCCTAGCTTGGGCCCCAACTCCACAGGGCTGAATGTTAGGGAAGCTCATCTCCCTGCAAGGCCTGTGCCAGCTCTTCCCTCATGAGCACAGCCCAGAACCTGCCACCAGGGAGGAGCCAGTCTCCTTATAGGCCCGGGGCCTGGTTGAACCTCAGAGATTGGGGGGCATGTGGGAGAGCGCTTCCTTTGAAGGGTAAATGGGCAAAATACAAGTCCAAGACTGAGCCACACAGGAGGAAAAGTTTATAATGAGACCCATCAAAAAGAGCATTATTGTAGTTGCAGGAAGGGACGGGGCCACCCAGAATCTGGGAATGAGGGGGCCAGAGAAGGTGAGGGCATCCTCAGGGAATAGGGTCCTGAGAGGCCAGCACCTCAGCTGCTCCCCCTCCTTCCCTAGTGGCTGTGGGAGTCAGGCTTTGGGGAATGTGGCATCACCGGTACCATAAGCATCCTGTCCCCTTTGCTGACTGGCCTTGTCCCCCCCCCATTCAGCTCCCCTTAAAGGGGCTGGCACGATCTGGCTCCTGGCACCACCCAGCTCCAGTGCCCCATCTCCTCTCTCTCTGTTCCTCTGCACTTAAAACCCACTGGGTTTTCAACTCCTGAAATGGGCCTATCACCTTCCTGCTTTGGGTCTCAATGGTTAAGGATCTTCCCATCTTCCCTCATGTGCCCAGCCAACTCCTGCTGGTTTTCCAGGTCTTACCTATAGGAACTTCTCCTGTCTCACGTCCACAGGCCATGACTTGGTTGGCTGGCTCCTCCTATTCCTCACTCTTATAGCTCCTTTCCGAGAACTTAACGTCATTATAATCATACATGTGATTCTATGGTTGGATTTGATTAAGTTCCAGTCCCTAGAGGTCTGTGAGTGCCATGCAGAAAAAGACATGTGCCTGTTTTGCCGCCCACTGTAGCCTCAACACCTAACACACTGCTGGGCCGGGACTTAATAAGTATTTGTGGAATGGATGTGTTTGCCATGAACTTGCCTGTCACAGCTCTTGAGTTAGGGAATGGATTTGTACCTGTATATCTGTTAGGATTTGGTGCCTTTTATCAGGAACATTTGTCCTTGGACCGGGGCAGCCTGGGTCAGTGGACATACCAGGCTGATGTCCAGACACTGAACAGTGATGGGGACTTCCCTCCTGGGCATCTTTCAGCTGCAATACCCAAGAACCTTCCCTCCCTCCCTTTCTGGCCAGCTTGAAACCTCAAGCTTCTGCAACCACTTTCACAAGAACCGTCCATCAACCAGGCTGCTGGCCACAGGCCTGATTAGATCTCTTTATCTTCTTGGCTCCAACAGCCCTCATTGAGACAGCAGGGGCAGAACAGGGCTCAGGGCCTGGTGGGCCTGCTTCTGCTCTCTGGGGTTCCTGCGAAAGAGGTCCTTGGCCCTGTTCTTATGATGGGAACTCAGGGTGTACAGGAAGAAGAGGGGTGGCTCAGACTGCAGCAGCTCCACACTGTCCCAGAGGCCAGGGTGGCCAGGAGTTTGTGCACATGTTTACACACGTATATGCACGTGTGTATGTGTGCGCTGGTCAAGGATTCCCTTCCTGAGGTAGGCAGCTCTCCATCATCTGCCTTTAGCAAGGCTGGAGAAAATTCAGTTTGGGGACTCGGAGACCTGCGTTGGGGGTCTGGCACCAACCCTGACTATCTGACCTTGAGCGAGGGTTGCTCGATCTGATAATAAAGTCTCCAAAGGGCAAGAAGGTTCAGGAGATAGGAAGAGTTCTAGTGAGAACTGGATAGGTGCACCAGTCCAGGCTGGAGGGTCAGCTGAGGGCAAGCACCCTTCCCCTCCCTCCTCTGCCCTACCTTGGAACTTGTTCCTTACCTCCTCCATCAGACTGGGAGCCTCCAGGGACAAGGACTAGAGAGCATGGGAGGGGATCGTGGGCTTGTAGGCAACATGATGCTGCTCTGAATCAACAGCGTAACTAATCAGAAGGCTCAGTGAGGCCTGTGACCATGGGGCATTGCCATTTGTAGGGTAGCTGGAGCCCTGCAGTACTAGGATCCAGCAGGAAGAGCTGCACTGGCTGGGGCGTTTCTTGTCCTTGCCCCTTGTCACATGACAGCCCATTGCCCTGATCTTTACTGCACTCACTGCCTCCACGCAACTGCCTTCTGAGGCAGGTGCTACTGAGCGGGACTTCTGTTTGCCTGTCTAGGTAGAGAGAAAGTAACATGTCACAGTCTCAGAGCCAGGACTAACTCTATAAACCAAGTCCCCAAGGACACAGATATCACTTGGCAGAGAAACCCTCCTCTCATAGGCTGGGAAGATGCCTTGGGCCCAGGTAGGCAAAGGCTTCCTGGTGTCCCCTGCATGGGTGCCATGCTTGCGGGAATCTGGCAGCCCTGCTGTACTGGCTGGCTCTGTGGCTGCCATGAGGAGCTTCCCTAGACCCCTCCTGGGTGAGACTGCCCTGGGCTGGCTGCCTCAGCCCATGGGAGAGAAACCACTTAGGAGTAGGGAAGGCGAGCGTGGGCTGGCAGGTACCTCTCTGCATCCCCCTTAACCTGCACACTGTAATAAAATCCCAGCATGGTCTCTCTACAAGAAGGGCCTGTGTTGATCTATTTTGCATTTTGGCATCTCAATACACCTAGAGAGAATGAATGCATGAAAGTTGTAGAAATTTGGACATCCTGTTGAATGAAACAGTCTCCTGCTTGGGGCACTAAGAAGGCCCCAAAATGCAAAACATTTCCAGGCACGGCCTCCCCAGCATCCCTGGCTGTTGTGGTCTGTGTTGGGGCAGTGACCTTGGTGGTCCCAGCCCTGTGGCAACACTGGAGGTGGCTGCAGACAGTGCCCAGTGTGAAGGGCAGGAAGCCCATTAGCTGGGGCCCTTTGTGGCAGATGAGGGCTGCTCTCTCTTTCCACTCCTCCTGTCCCCAGAATGGTGTCCTCTGGTAGGTATCAGGGTAAGAGCAAGGCTCTCTCCTCCCTTTCCCTGGAGGGCACATTGGCCAGCTGTGAATGTACCACCCCTTAATGCCATCTGTGATTCCCAGAGCAGGCTCTCCTGGGCGTGCCACCCATGCTGGGCTCTGGACAAGGAGGTGTCTTAGCTTTCTTTGAGTCTGTCAGGGCAGTGGTGATGGTTCTGGATAGAATCAGACACCGTGGACTTGAATCCAGAATGGGGGTTGGATTATTCCAGAAGAGATGGAACCAGGAACCTCTCCCCTCCAATTCTTGGCTGATCAGCTAAGACAAAGTCAGGAACATTCACTAAGAACCCACAGGTAAAGAGGACAAAACAGGACAGAAAGAGAAAACTTTAGGTGCTCAATAAATAATTGTTTAATGAATGAATAAAAACAATGTCAGATACAACTAAAGACAAGCCCATTTGATGGTGCCATTAAAGGGTGTCCTTCTTATTCTTTTTGTGGTAGACATGTTTGGGGGAGTGCGTCCACCTACCCTCCTTCTCTGGGAACAACTCTCACCCACGATCCCTGCTGAAGGGATGGACCTGGATGGTCATGCTTACGTCATGTGACCCACCCGTCCATCAGCCCTGTGGGACACATGGCCCAACCTCAGCTAGTCAGACCATTCTCACAGGACCTCAGAATTCACACCCTGAAGATTCATCTGGTCAGCTGTGGAGTGCAGAATGGGAGGGTCAGGTGGTGGCACTTGGACTCCTATTGGGACCACATACAAGGTGACCACATAAGCAGGAGGGACGAAGGGACAAAGGAAGAAAGAGAGACCAGCTATGCCAGGCTTCACGGCTTCTCATTCTCACAACCCCTGACTCCACTTTATTTTGGGAAGAACTTTAGGTCCCTAAAATAGACCTCCTCTTTTTATTTAAGCTTGTTTTGGCTGCAGCTTCTTGCAATTTAAGTCATAGCCAGTTTCTTCTCTTTAATGCTGCTTGACAGCCTATCCCCAGCCCCAATTTGATAACGGAGGAAAGACATTTTGAGTGTGGCAAAGAGGTCCATGTAGAGAGGAAACAAGGTATGCCTGTGAATTGAGGGGGTGGGGGAAACCCAGATGAATGTAAAGACTGAACTGAGAGAAATCAACACTGGGGGGAGGGAGGGGCCAGGAAGGAGGAGTGGGAAGATAGAAAGAGATTGAGAGAGATTGATAAAGAGTCAGCAAACCATGAAAGGGCACATTCTATGGGTAAAGATTCATGTTAGGCCTCAAATGCAAATTGACAAAAGTCAATCAATGAATGAGTGAATGGATGGATGGATCTTCTGATTCCTGTTTGCAACTCGTGTTGAGTCTGAAAATGGGGGTGAGTGGGCAATAGCAGGAAATAGTCAGATACTCCCAGACATAGCCCTGAATTTCTGCTAACTCTCCATTATCTGTTTCACCCTAGGCAGGTCGCATGGCCCTCACGAGTTCAGCCCCCACAATCTCTGTGCCTCCCCAGTGTAGGAATTTCTTCCCTACATCCAAAATGTAATTCAACAGATGGAAGATTAAATGTCAGACACAATAATTACACTAATTCATACACAGTTTCTACGGTTTAGAAAACACTGTCTCACATTTTCTTATTTGGATCTTATAGAAAAACTACAAGATTATGGGGACATACACTGTTTTAGGCTATTTGGGTGAGGAAGAAGCCATAATACCATAAGAAGTTAGGTAGCTATTCTAGTAAGGTCCCCAGTTTGGTAAGTGGAAAGGTCACAGCTCCCAGAATAGGACGAAGGCCACAAAACTATGCTCTCTCTAATACTCAGGACTCCAACTAAAAGGGCATGCTGAGAGGAGAGTCAAAATACAGAAAACTGAAATGCTTTTAGGGGGAAATTCTGCAATTATAAGAAGAAACTGTCCACCAGGAAAGGGAAAGGGAGGGTGTGGTTGTCTGGGGGCCACGTGAACATTTCTCCTTGTTCCAGGTATGTTAGGACCCTTCATCACAAACCTTGGCCTCCAAAGAGGACAGTCCTTTTCCCAAAAACACA
>CAUYQV010123326.1:0-52076 GCA_963574575.1 Galagoides demidoff | reverse complement strand
GTGCCATGGCATCACAGCTCATAGCAACCTCCAACTCCTGGGCTCAAGCGAGTCTCCTGCCTCTGCCTCCCAAGTAGCTGGGACCACAGGTGCCCACCACAACACCCGGCCATTTTTTGGTTGCAGCCATCATTGTTGTTTGGTGGGCCCGGGCTGGGGATTCGAACCCGCCACCTTAGGTGTACATGGCTGGTGCCTTAGCCGATTGAGCCACAGGCGCCGAGCCTGCAGTGGGTAGTTTTAAGGTAGTTTTAACCCCTTTTACGTAGGGTTAGCTGGGGCTAACCACACAGATGCCCACAATTCTTCTTTGTTTTAACTGCCAAATAAAAGTTGTATATATTTATGGTCATGACATGATGTTTTGGAATACGAATACATGGAGAATGCCTAAATTAAGATAATTAACATGGGTGTTTTGTACCACACTTATTCTTTGTGATTAAAACATTTAAAATCGATGCCCTTAGTGCAAGTATCCAATGCATTTCGTGTTAGCTATAGTCACCACGTTGTACATTAAGTCCTGAAACTTATTCCTGAAATCAAATTGAAAAGTTAAGTCCTTTCGCCAAAATCTCCCTTTTCCCTCCAAATCTTACATCCTGTAATCAACATTCCACTCTGTTTCTCTGGGTTCAACTATTTTTTTGTTTTTTGAGACAGAGTCTCACTCTGCCCCCCCTGTGTAGAGTGCGGTGGCATCCACATAGCTCACAGCAACCTCAAACTCTTGGGCTCAAGCCATCCTTTTGCCTCAGCCTCCTGAGTAGCTGGGACTACAGGTGCCCGCCACCACACCTGACTAGTTTTTCTGATTTGACCAGAGACAGGGTCTCCTCTCGCTCAGTCTGGTCTCAAGCCACTTTGAGCTCAAAAAATCTATCTGCCTGGGCCTCTCAGAGTGATAGGATTATAGGTGTGAGTCAACATGCCTGGCTGCTACAAAAAAATTTAAAAATTAGCTGGGTATGGTGGTGGGCACCGGTCATCCCAGCTACTGGGTAGCCTAAGGCAGGAAGATCACTTGAGCCCAAGAGTTTACATTGCTGTGAGTTATGATGACACATAGCTGGCGACAGAGAACGATCCCATCTCTAAAAAGAACAAACAAACAAATAAACACACAAAGAGACAAAAAAAGGCACTTGACTGTACAACACCCAAGTTTCTGTGCATTATTTATTTATTTATTTATTTAGTTAGTTAGTTAGTTTGTTTGTTTTGTAGCGTTTGGCTGAGGGCGGGTTTGAACCCACCACCTCTGGCATATGGGGCTATATCATATCATGTTCCTTTTCCCCCATAAGATATTTAATACCTCCTATCTCACATTATTAACAATAAATAAGCACATTTCAATTTGCTGTGAAGACATTTTAGGTGGATGTTTAAACATGCACAGAAATGGGTGGTGCCTGTGGCACAAAGGAGTGTGGAGGTGGCGGGTTCAAACCTGGCCCTGGCCCAAAACTGCAAAAAAAAAAAAGTTTAAAGAAAGCAAGGAGAACTTACATCCACAGATGTTAGCCAGGCCATCTGGACAATGTGGCCGTCTGACCCCAAACTCCAGCTCTGTTAAAAAGCGTCAGTGTCCTCAACCTGCCCTGTTTCTCTTGTCTTTGAGTTTGGAATATTCCAGTAGGAGTCAAAACACCTTACTTCTCAAGCCTCCCTGAACATTACAAGGAATAGCTGCAAACCTGATGGGCTGAGGGCACCTGCAGTAAACACCCAGCCAGGCTTCCAAAGGCAGCTTTTAATTTTATTTTTGTGGGGGGTGAGGGACAAAGAGACAGCCCGTAGCAGTAGGACATAGAATGGATAAGTGGATGACTGTCGGGACACCAGGCCATTAACATGGAATACTACACAGCCACAAAGAAAGATGGAGACTTTGCCTCCTTCATGTTTACATGGATGGAGCTGGAAAATGTCCTCCTTAGGAAAGTATCTCAAGAATGGAAGAAAAAGTATCCAATGTACTCAACACTATCATGAAACTAATTGTTAGCTATCTTAGGAAAGCTACAATCCAAATGGAGCCCTAGACTACGGGGAGAGGGGAGGGGGGAGGATGGGTGAAGAGAATGATATTGTGGGGATCACGCCTATGATTTATCCCATTAGGGTGCATGTGAATTTGTCTAAAGGTTGAATATAAATGTCTTAACACAACAATTATGAGAAAGACATGATGGCTATGTTAGCCAGTTGGATGAGAGTTTTCCAAACTGCATATGGAATCAACACACTGTATCCTATGATAGAATTAATGTACACAATTATGATCAAAGAAATAAAGAAAAAAAAAGTTCTAGGGACCACCGGGGGACCTGGTGGGAGGTGCTTGGGTCCTGGAGACAGATGAATTGTCCCACTGTGATTAGGTCCCCCTGCCTCCAAATTAGAAGCCACATCCTCCAGATAAGCATGAACAGACAGTCTCAGGCAGGGCCCATCTGAATATCTATCCACGTGTCACGGACCCCAGAAAGCCTCAGGTGGCATGTTTGCAGAGCCTGTGTTATAGGATGGCCCCTGCGTGCAGACCCCACCTGGACAGGTGTCTCAGAACCATCCAGCTGCACCGGCCTGTGCACTTGTCACAAGTGGGGTGTCATCAGCTGTACCTGCCATCACTCTCTGGACACATCACTGCAACCCACACTAACCCTCTTCAAACCTGTCCTGAGCCCCCAGCATAGAGAACTCTCTGAAATGAAAACTCACCCCTTTCTCCTCCCAGATCTCATCTTCGGATGACACTCGCCAGCGTCACCTGGTAAGAGCTCCTCTCACCGGACCTCCCCACGTGGCGACGCCCCACCTCTTACCATCTGTGTCCCTGGCTGGTTCTCTGCAGACAGATTGCTCAGTAGCTCTCTCTGCAGGCACTCGAGGGAAGCCCCCTCAAAGCCACATCCCTCCAAAGAGCAATTCACCAACCTGGCCATCAGGCAAACACCTGCAGAATCTAACCCAAGCTCATGGAAACCAGTTTGTTTCTGGTTTGGGCTTTGTGTTTTGGTGGAACTTCTATTTGAGGAACTGGTCATTGGTGAATGGGTGTGTCCACTGTGTGGCTATTTGGGGCTACTCTGTTCCTCCTTCATTGGGGGGAGGGGGTTTCAGCCTGTGCCCCTTTCTCTGCCATGGATTATAGAGAAAGTTTATTTTTTTTTCACAGACCAAAACCACTAGGGGAAGGGAATAAATTGCAGATACCTGCACTGATACCAGCACTACTTCCCTCTCTGCTGACTAGGCAGTAACATGGCCCTGAATTTGTGCAGGTGTCCGAACCTCCACTCTGCACCCAGAAGGGAAAACCACTGCTTCTCCCCCCAGCTGAGTTTTGGAATCAGCAAATCCAGAGCTCTGCAGCCCCAGGAAGCAGCTACAACTCGGGTGCGCTCAGGACACAAACTTCAACAAGAACACGCTTTATTCTTGGGGAGATAGAAACTGCTGTCAGGTCTCCACAAAATGAGCCATGTCACTCTCCCTCAGGGGACACAGTGGGGCTTGGCCACATTACACAACGTCTACAGTCATGGAGGAAAATACAGAACATTGGGCCATCCTTGAAATAAAGAAAACTCCCATTTCATTTACACTCTTACCAAATTAATGATACACCCTTCAGGAGGGGAAAAGATGATTCAGAAGCATGCAGTGCTGATACTCATGGTGTGGAATCTTTCTGCAAATCAGGCTCAAGCATGAGTTTCTGTCTTTTTCCCCAATTTTTGTGACTGGCTTTAAATAATGATGATGATGATGGAGAAACACAATGAGGAGAACAGATGTGTTTGGGGAAGGATTTCTGCCCCGTTTTCTAGTTCTGCCTGGATTTCTTTCCAAATTACGGGGAGCGGAAAACATCTCTTGATTGCTATGGCGATTCTATGTAAAGCAGAACCCAAGAGGTTTGGGACACGTCTAATTTTTCAGAAGTGGTTAATTTGAGAGGATGGTTTCAAGCACTTTGTGTCCATATATTTATTCCTGGGAAAAGTGGCTTTTTATAAAGCAGTCCAGTTTTCAGTTGATTTTAAGCGGCATTTCAAGCCAGGGCTCAAACCTACCTAATTGCATCTGGTACCCAGGTGGCTCTGACACTTGAAGACAGGGAGGAATTTGGGAGACTCTCCCAAACTAGCAGACAGAAACTGATTTAAGAAAAAAAACAAAGGTTATGTGGAAATTGCCAAAGAAGCACATGGTATTACCAATGCCCTTCCTCTTCAGGTAAACATAAAAAAGAATCGCAAATATTCACACGTGCCCAAGTTAATTTACACTAAATTGTACAGCCACCAAGGATGTGCGATCCTGTCCCAAAGTAACATCCACCTACCATTGGAAACTGATTCAGTATTTGGCAAAGGATTCTACGTGTTTGTCCATCCTCTGAAAGTCAGACCAGAACATTCATTCAGATTCACTGGGCTTTAAAAACCCAGCTCCACAGAGGACTTCTTTTTATTTGAGACAGAGTTTCACTATGTTGCCCTGGGTAGAGTGTTGTAGCATCACAGCTCACAGCAACCTCAAGTCTTGGGCTTAAGCGATTCTCTTGCCTCAGCCTCCCAAGTAGCTGGGACTACAGGTGCCCACCACAACGCCTGGCTATTTTGTACTGCAATTGTCATTGTTGTTTTAGCTGGCCTGGGCCAGGTTAGAACCTGCCAGTCTCAGCGCATGTGGCTGGCGCCATAACCACTGTGCTGCCGGTGCCAAGCCTGCAGAGGACGTCTTAAAATCTGCATGACCAGCTCCAGCTCTTGAAATGATTTCCTTCACCCAAACAATTGCTAAGATATTGCTTTATTTCAAGCCATGTAAACACAGTGATGCATTCAGATCATCACTAAATTAAATTATTGTGGGCATCTCTAATGCCCCCCAGCCTAACTCTGACATGGTGATGAATTTCCAGGATATTTCAAAATATCTGGAGCTCCTGTATGGTGTCAGGAAAATCTCTGTGACTCTGGGCGGTAACAATTCCACTGTACCAGTATAATAGTACTCTGGCTTGTTGCCTACATACATTTCAAAAAAACGATTAATTTTGGCTCCGTGCCCATACCATAGTGATTTTGGTGTCAGCTACATACACTGAGGCTGAGGGGTTTGAATCTGCCCCAAGCCAGCTAAAACAACAATGAGAACTACAACAAAAAATAGCCGGGTGTTGTGGCAGGTGCCTATAGTCCCAGCTACTGGGAGGCTGAGGCAAGAGAATAGCTTAAGCCCATGAGTTTGAAGTTGCTGTGAGCTGTGATGACACGACACTCTACTGAGGGTGACATAGTGAGACTCTGTCTCAAAAAATAAAAATAAATAAAAAGAAAAAAGAAAAATGCTTAATTTCAGTTAGAAGTGAATGTTCTGGGTGTGACGACTCATACCTGTAGACCTGCCTGGGAGGCCGAGGCAGGAGGATTGCTTGAGCTCAGGAGTTCGAGGCCAGCCTCAGCAAGAGTAAGACCTGGTCTCTACTAAAAACGGGAGAACTACCGAGGCATGGTGGCAGGTGCCAATAGGTCCCAGCTACTCAGGAGGCTGAGGCAGGATGATCACTTGAGCCTAGGAGTTTGAGGTTACTGTGAGCTATGATGCTACAGCACTCTAGTGTGGGTGACAGAGTGAGACAATGTCTCCAAAAATAAATAAATAAATAAATAAAACAGAAATCAGTAAATCTCAGCCCTCGCAGTGTATCAGGGCAAATGTGTCATCAGCTGTGTTCTCCTGAGACTTCCTTTAAACATAGAACTCGGAGCAGAGATGGTTACTGTGAAACTGCAAGTTAAACTGTTGTCCGATACTCTCGTTCTTGTTTTTGTTTTCCCTCTTCCCTCTTGTATTTACTTAAGCATGATTTTATTTTTTTATTTTATCTATTTTATTTTATTTTATTTTTTGCAGTTTTTGGCCAGGGCCAGATTTGAACTTGCCACCTCTGATATACGGGGCCAGTGCCCTACTCCTTTAGCCACAAGCGCTGCCCTGATTTTATTTTTAAGAAACAAATAATAGGCTCAGCACCTGTGGCTCAAGTGGCTAAGGCACCAGCCACGTACACCTAAGGTGGCGGGTTCGAATCCAGCCCGGGCCCGCCAAACAACAATGATGGCTGCAACCAAAAAATAGCCAGGCGTTGTGGCTGGTGCCTGTGGTCCCAGTTACTTGGGAGGCTGAGGCAGGAGACTCACTTGAGCCCAGGAGTTGGAGGTTGCTGTGAGCTGTGATGCCACCGCACTCTACCCAGGGGGACAGCTTGAAGCTCTGTCTCAAAAAAAAAAAAAAAAGAAACAAACAATAATTTTGCATACTGATGCTATGTGATGTGACCTTTCATCCTGGATTTCGAATGCACATCTGCTGTCTGGGGGCACTTGGTTGGACGGGAGGCTGCATCTGACGAGTGAATTGCTATGACTTCCACGTAAAACCAAACCATGGCCTGCTGTGCACTGAGACAGGTATGTGTGATTTTATGGCTCTCTCACACCATCTCCTCGGGAGCTGGGCTCTCAGAATTAAGGGCTGTCTTTCTGCAACAGGTTGTTCACGGACAGTGAGATAATTTGCCCAATCTCTGCATGGGCATGAATAGACAAGTTTAAAATAAAGTGACTCAGCTGGGCGCCTGGAGCTCAGCAGCTAGACATACCCTGGAGCTGGTGGGTTCGAATCCAGCCTGGGCCTGCTAAGCAACAATGACAACTACAACAAAAAAATAGCTGGGCATTGCGGTGGGCGCCTGAAGCCCCAGCTACTTGGGAGGCTGAGGCAAGAGAATCTCTTAAACCCAAGAGTTTGAGGTTGCTGTGAGCTGTGATGGCACAGCACTCTACTGAGGGTGACATAGTCAGACTCTGTCTCAAAAAATAATAAAATAAAATAGACTGAAGACAGATCATTGGGTGAGGTTGGGACAGGCTGTATGGCAGAAATATCTGTGGGTTGCTCTGTGCTGAAAATGATCACACTCCACTTTGTGGCTGTGCTCCGTGCATTGAGATATTCTGTTATCTGAATAGTAGCATTCTGTCCGTTACACCCAGAGTTTGGCACATAGACAGAATAAACTGGAGGCTTTGGGAAGCTCCCGGGTGCTACATCAATTCTGCGCCCTTCTAGCTCACCCCTCTCTGGTTTTTCCCTCTGGTAGAGAAAGGGGTAATTCAGCTTAGAGGGAGTCAGCTTGATGTTTGTTGAGCGACTGCATGAGTGAATGAAAGGATCCCTGTCTTTGCTCAGGTGGCTCGGTGCCCAAACCCGTCTTTTCAAAGTTGATGCCTATCCATTCAGTCTCCTGGTCACCTGGGTCCTGAAAATCCTTGTAGAAAAACTACTATGTACCTTATTCCTGAACATCACTGTGGTCCCCTTCCCCTTGGGAAGCTACGTGCCCAGTCCACCCATCAAAGTAGCCTTGCCACTCTTTTCTCAAGCATGGCCATCAGAGCTGTTCTCATACAAGGTCAACAATTAAGTCTGAGAACTCATCTTAGAAAAACAGTTACCGACCTTGACCATCACTTGGGTCCCTCCAAGGTACTCCCCTTGGGCAGATATGTACTGATGCCAGCACCTGACCGACCCTTCAAAGCAATTTTAGGGCTCTTTTAATGAATGGCCATCAGAGCTGTCATCATATGAGGTCTGATAATTAAGTTTGCAACTCACCTTAGAAAAAGGGCGACATGGCTCCCCACTGAATGTCACTGGGGTCACCTTCGAAGCTGTCCCCTCGGCTGTCCGGTGATGGTTGTGATATTCAGCAGCAAGGCACGTAGCACTTTTTCTAGGATGAGTTCACAAATTTAATTGACCTTTTAATTTCATAGCAGGTGAGAGTGGACAGGAAAGTCACAAACTGCCCAGATGGGGCGTGTAGCCTTGTCTCATGAGGATGACACACGCTTTCAATGAGAGTCTCCACATCTTACTCACACCCCTGCATCAAAGCAGAGGAAGTGGAGACTCCTCGTGCCCAGCCGCTCTCCCCTCCTCGAGACGGCGCCCCAGCAGGCACCGAGCTCTGTGTGCTCTTGTCTCCCTGCAGCAGGCAGCCGGGGATGGGTGGCCACACTCCTGTGGAAGCCGCACCCCGAGACTGAGCCTCAGGGTAAAGACGGCAGGTGCTCAGGCTCAGGTGATTCACCAATCAATCATCCCTTAGTTTGGCAGGTGTTTTTATGGGAAGACACAGTAGCCGGGAAGAAAATGCACCAGACCCCAGCCTGTGTGTCCTCACCACTCAGACAAGAGAAGGGAACGTTAGGGAACTTTGAGCTGGGGGGAGCTGGCCTTGATTTGGGGCTCAGCCATCTCCTGGCTTCCTGCTGCTCTGGAGCTCAACCTCAGGTGGGTCCAAAGGGCTGTTTTTGCTTCTGGAAGGCGTGTGGGAGAGGTCACTGGGACTTCTGCTCAGGAATGATTCCCTGGTGAGTCTATAGACCGTTCCACAGCTGTGGACACTAGTGCATCGAGGGCACAAAATTGGGACACCAGGAATGGCCAGCCCAGGACGTGAAGGACAACCCCAAAGGTCAATGTCCCCAGAGCAAACAGCCGGCACCAGGCGTGTTACCAATTAAACATGCTGCCCTGTGGTGCTAAGGAAGGAGCTAGTCTACATACGCCTGACTCGTGCGTTGAGATTCCCACGTGTTAGGATGTCATCCTAACATGGGTAAAATACCCATAACTAAAATTCATCCTTTTAACCATTGCAAGGTAACAACTCAGGGGAATCTATATTCCCAGAGTGTGCAACCACCACCACTCTCCCCTTCTAGAACTTTCTCATCAGCACAAAACGAAACACTACCCCGTGCAAGTAATCAGTCCATATCCCCCTCCTCCCCAGCCCTTGGTAACCCCCCAATCCACTTTCTGTTTGTCTGGATTTGCCCATTCTGGACATTTTGTACAAATGGAATCCTACACAGTCGGTCTTCCTGTGTCTTTGTTTTTTCACTGGACACATCTTTAAGAGTCACCCACTTTGTGATGTGTGTCTGTGCCTTGTTCCTTTTTCAGGACTGAATAATATTCCATCGTGCAGACGAACCATATTTTGTTTTTCCCCCGTTCCAGTTATTTATGCCTTTAAGGGATTTTATTTATTTTATTTTATTTATTTCAGATTGATACGGGAGTACAAAAGTTTAGGTTATGTTGTTTTCACTTGTAAGGTCAAGTTCAAGTTGTAGTTGAGCCTTTCACCCAGGGGCTGTGCTGGACACCCTCACCTTGTGCACATCAGGTGAGGCTCTGCCCATCACCCTCCCCCCTCCCCTTTCCCCTCATAGACTGTATCTGTGGTTTTCTCCCCTGTGGGCTTGTCCTTGTTTATACATGGATTTCATATCAGAATTGAGTACATTGGATTCTTGCTTCTCCATTCTTGTGATGTTTTACTAAACAGATGTGTTGCAACTCCATCCACATTATACAAAAGGTGTAAGGCAGTGCCTGTGGCTCAAAGGAGTAGGGCGCTGGCCCCATATACCAGAGGTGGCAGGTTCAAACCTGGCCCTGGCCAAAAACTACAAAAAAAAAAAAATTACAAAAGACATAAAATCTCCATCTTTTTTTTTTTTAAATTAAATGATAGCTGTGTACATTAATGCAATCATGGGGTACAGTATGGTGTTTTCATATACAATTTGAAATATTTTCATCAAACTGGTTAACATAGCCTTCATGTCATTTTCTTAGTTATTGTGTTAAGACATTTATATTCTACTTTTAGAAAGATTCACTTGTACCCTTGTAAGATAAACCATAGAGATGATCCCTTGAAGCACCCTCCGTCTACCCATAAAGCCCCCTCCCCCTCCCCTTATTCTTAGGCTATAATTAGGATATAGCTTTCATATGAAAGCTATAAATTAGTTTCAAAATAGGGCTGTATACATTGGATACTTTTTCTTCCATTCTTGAGATACTTTACTAAGAAGAACATTTTCCAGCTCCATCCATATAAACATGAAGGAGGTAAAGTCTCCATCTTTCTTTATGGCTGAATAGTATTCCATGGTGTACATATACCACAATTTATTGATTCATTGATGGATTGATGGGCACTTGGGCAGTGCCTCAGGTTACAAAATCAACACTCATAAATCAGTAGCTTTTATATATACCAACAGTAGCCAAGCTGAAAAAACAGTCAAGGACTCTATTCCGTTCACAGTAGTGACAAAGAAGATGAAATATTTGGGAGTTTACCTAAGAAAGGACATGAAAGATCTCTACAAATTTTACATTATTAACTGAAGAAAATTAGCTGTCCTTTAAAGATTTTTTAAGATCAGGAAGCAAACAGAAGTAGCCAAATCAGTATGGTAAAGTGGATACCTAATGATTTCCCTTCAAAACTCTCACAAAATTGTCCTTGTTTGATGAGAACAAGCAGTGGCATGGTCCTGGTGGAGGATTCTTTGGGGGAAGTTTCTCTGTGTCCATTTCAGCTAAAGCTTTGGCTAACTTTCTCAAAACATTGTCATAGTAAGCAGATGTTACCATTCTCCAGCCCTCCAGAAAATCAACAAACAAAATGTACTAAGAATCCAAAAAATCATGGCCATGACATTTGCTCTTGACTAGCCCACTTTTGCTTTGATTGGACCACTTCTTCCTCTTGATAGCCATTGTCTAGATTGTACTTTATCTTAAGGATAGCACCATATTTCATTTCCTGTTACAATTCTTGAAAGAAATGCTTAAGTACCTCAATCCTATCTATTTAAAATTTCCATTGAAAGCTCTGATCATTCCTGATCTGGGTACAAAGGTTTTGATATCCATCTAGCAGAAAGTTTGCTCAACTTCAATTTTTTAGTCAGAATTGAGTAAGTAAACCAATTAAAACATCTAGAGTGTTGGCTATTGTTTCTGTTATTAATCTTTGGTCCACTTCAGTTATAGCATGAACAAGAGTAATCTTTTCTATGCAAATTGATGTGTATGGTTTGCCTTTGTGATAACCATAGATAAAGAGACTTATAAAAAGATTCTGAAAAAATATTATATGTGACTAAATGATAGTATATAATGTATAATTTTCTAGGAAAACAGAAATTATTTATTTTTAGGCATTTAACTCTTTAACTAATATGGAATAAACTTCAGTATGTAACATTTAGTATATAATAAATAACAAAGCTCTCCATTTCTCTGCTCACAATATGTGAGCTAGCTGAGTGGAAGGAAGAATAAAAAACACAGAAATTAGGGAAGGCATATGAGATAATGTCAAAAAGATTGTGGACAAATAGAATTTAAAAATATAAATATAAACTTTTATAATAGCATATAATATAATGCAGAAATAGGCTCGGCGCCTGTGGCTCAATCGGCTAAGGTGTCAGCCACATACATCTAAGGTGGCAGGTTCAAATCCCCAGCCCGGGCCGCCAAACAACAATGATGGCTGCAACCAAAAAATGGCCGGGCATTGTGGCGGGCACCTGTGGTCCCAGCTACTTGGGAGGCGGAGGCAGGAGGCTCGCTTGAGCCCAGGAGTTGGAGGTTGCTATGAGCTGTGATGCCATGGCACTCTACCCAGGGGGATAGCTTGAGGCTCCGTCGCAAAAAAAAAAAAAATATATATATATATATATATATAATGCAGAAATTGAATTTTTTTAACCATAGTATATCAAATATCCCAACATAATTTATTATATTAAATAACTTATTTTTAATGTATTGATTTAAATAGAAAAAACCATGAAATAAAAAATAGCATAATGTTAGAAATAGTAAAAAATAAATGATCGATAAATCTGATTTGTAATTTTATTATTGTCCATTCTCTCATAGGAGGTCGTGTGGAGTAGCATTCAAAAGTATAGACCTGGGGGAAGGGGGGAAGATGATTGGCAGAAGGGAGAGCATGCGGAGGGATTTCACCTAATGTGCACGTAGTGAGGCGGTGTAACACACCTCCTGGGGGAGGGGCTCTTTTACAAATGGAACTTTACCCTGGAATTGAGAACAATGTAACGTACAATTTGTACCCTCATTAATTTGAAATAAAAAATTAATTTTAAAAAAAAGAGTATAGGCCCGGAAAGCTTCCTGGATAAGAGGTCATGCCTGCCCTTAAGCAGCTGAATGATTTGGGGCATATTCTTTTACCTCCTAATCTATCTGTACTTCCAGTTTTATTCAATTGAAAAGGTGGGTAGTAATAGAATCAAATTAGTTAATAGTTACAGAGGATTAAAACAGTGGCTGGGACAAAAACTCAAAAAGTATTATCTCTTACTATTTTATATGGAATTGCAAAACGCAGCAAATAAATATAGAGAGAGCAAAAGAATAAAAGTGTTTGTTACACATCTGAGAAGCAAAGTATATAATTTTAATTCATAGGAAATATATAAATCTTTAAGTAAAGACAAAGACATTGATGGAAAAATTCCTAAGAAGATAAGCAGCCAAGACATACACAGAAAAATACCCTGACAGATGAAGTACTTAAATATTTAATATTACTGGCACTAAAAAGTGAAAGTTAAAACAAGCAGATTTTTCTCCTATCAGATTGCAAAAATATATGTAGGGGAAAAAAATGAGTATGAGCACCCTCATGTGATACTTAACAATGAAGTACAGAGGTACATCAACTTCCTGGATGAAATACATCAATATTTCAAATCCTCAAGCCTTTTTAAAAAGAAGAAATCCTACTACTCAAAATTTATTCCAACAAAAAAATCAAATATGTCTACAATGTGCATCCTCCCAGTATTATTATAGCAAGAGAACATTAAAAACATAAAAGTTCAACAAAAGAGCAATGATTATGTACATGATGGCGCATGTATAGGACATTATGTGCAGGACTCAAGACTACACAAGGGCAAGAGAGAAGTCCAGGAGGCAAAATGTAAGAACTTACTGATTCTCATGGTTGAACAAGTGCCAGTACTGCAGAGGGTGAGGTCCTTAAATTTTACTGAAAAGGCATTTCTTTTGCCTCACCCTAGTCCAGATCCTAAATATGGGGTCATTTAAAACCACATTATACAATATTATCTAATGATTCAAGCTCCCTATTTTTAGATATTTATTTTTTGGTTTGGTTTTGTTTTTCTCACAAAGGGAATTCTTTATTTTACTTTTTATTCCATAATATTAGGGGTAATGATGGTTTGCTTACATACTTTGTATTTTTTACAGATTGAGTTAAAGTTACAAGTTTTCCTTCACCCAGATAATGTGCCCTGTACCCAGGGATGTGGCTGTATCCACCCTCTCCTCCCACTCCCCCATCTTGAGTTTCATTAAGATTCACTTCCATACATGTACTTAAGTGTTGATCATTTGTTCCAACTTGGTATTGAGTACATTTATTTGTTTCTCCATTCTTGTGATATTTCACTTAGAAGAATTGTTTCCAGTTCCATCAAAGTTGACACAAAAGATATTAGATTGCCATGATTTTATGGCTGAGTAGTACTCCATACTATGCATATACTACATTTTATTAATCCATTCATGCATTGGTTGGTGCTTGGGTTGTTTCCACATCTTTGCGATTGTGAATTGTGCTGCTATAAACTTATGAGTGCAGGTGTTCCTTTTATAAAATGACCTTTCCCCCTTTGGGTATTTACCCAGCAGTGGGCTTGCTGGCTCAAATGGTAGGTCTACCTTAAGTTCCTTGAGGTATCTCTGTACAATTTTCCATAGAAGTTGTACTATTCTGCAATCTCACCAACAGAGTACAAATGTTCCTTTCTTTATGCCTCCAAGCCACCCCTTGTTTGGGGGTTTCTGGTAACAACCATTGTCACTAGAGTTAGGTGGTAATCTCATTGTGGTTTTCATTTGCATTTCCCTAATGATTAGAGACACTGAGCATTTTTTCACAAGTTTCTTGACCATTAATATATCTTCATTTGAAACGTTTTTGTTCAGGTCTTTTGCCCACTTTTTAATAGAGTTGTTTGGTTTTTCTGTATATTGTAGATTATTTATTTTTATTTTTTATTATAATTAGGGTTATTTGGATCAGAGTTATGAACATTTTTCAGATCCTTGATAAACGTTGATGGTTGCTTTCCAGAAAGACTCTTCATTTTTACACCTTCAGGCAGGCAATTTCATTCTGTACGGTCACAGACCATGTATCACTTCTATGGAAACTCAAATGTGTGATCAATCTGGGTTATTTCCTTATTTCAACAATTCTATTGAACCTTCCATGGAGGTAAGAACTTGGATGGAAACATTTTTGTTTTCCTTTATGTGTTTTGCATATTTAGACCATGTTAAAAGCTTGTTGGGCCCTGAGATAAATGATATCTCACATATAATTTTCTAACACAGAATTATTGACTCTTTAAAACTAGGAGTGCTTTTTCTTTCCTTTTTTTTTTTTAATCTTCTAGTAGCAGGGACATGAATGGAGATTGGCCAGACATCAAGTCAAGGAAAGACAAAAGATCCAGCTGGCATCAGCAGTTCTTTTAATGCTGTACAAGTCACAGTGTGGAGGATGCAAAGAAATGGCAAATTAATGTAGAAAGCCTTTGCTCTCCATACTGGTCTCTGTCATTGCCACTATGCTGGGATTACATACCAACTTTACTGCATGCTCAAAATTTACTAAATGAAAATTTGAGCACCAAGAGATTAAAAACCATTTTAAAAAGAATAGAAAGAAAATAATTTTTAATGTTATTTCCATTGTCAAGGTGTATTAGCAGCCGTCTGACATGTTTTCATGAGAACAGCCTCACTGTCCAATTAGCAATGTTTATACTTTCAGGCCATATCTAAATTGATTCCAGGATACTCTATGAATCTTTATTTTCCTTCCAATATTAATGGGAATTTCCTTCTAATTGATCAGGTCAGGTATCCAAGTCTGCCGTTCAGGGCAGGTGAGAGCACAGAATCAACAGTCACAGCCACGGTGTTCTAATGCACCAGGGCATGAGCTAAGAAGTCATATTAAATACTTTTGGGCTTCCAGTGGGTGGTGACTTGGGAGCAGATGGTACTGTATTTGGTACCAGGGATCTGCAATGTGAGTGGCAAAGCGACACAGGAAAGAAATATCATTGTCTTGTCTGCTAACTCAAATCCTAGATACACAAATTTATTGGTTAGGTTTTAACATTTGTTTTCTTCCTTCCTCTACCTCTTTCTGTCTCACTCTCATATTTATAAGGGAATGTTTAATACTGTATGGGAATGTTTAATTAATCTAAAGGACACTACCTGTGATTTCAGAATAATAAGAGGTCAAAACGATCTTATTCCCTAATGAAAACTTATTCGTGGGTGTATTTGCAATAAGAATTCAGGTTTTACTGGTGGACACTGTGAAATTTTTTTAAAAGCCCAATGTCTACTTTAGTGATTGTCCCAGAGATAATTATTTACAATCTTTCTATCAGATAATATGTGATTATATTTATAGTTATCAGGTTTGAAATTTAAATTACCAGCTACCAAATAGCTTAGTGCAGAATGATCATCCCTCTTTTAGCAGTTATGATATTGAAAATAATGACGCAGATTTAAAAAATCTAAAAAACTATTTCCAATAACAGAAACAAAATGAAACAGCCTTTAAGCATTTTCTCTCTTTGGTCCCTCAGCATCTAGATAGGTCAGGCTTTCTTGGAACCTACTGTCCCAGCTGTGATGGCTCTAATCTGGCTGTGTAATAACAGTACTAATCGGAATTGTGCACCACCAGCTGCACTGGGTTTCCATGCCTGGTCCTCAGGGTCCTGTTCTGATTCTGGTTGACCCAATTGGTTGTAGTGAAAGTGCTCTGAGCATGAATTATGAATGACCCACCTTGCCCATCCATCATCTGGACTCTGTAGGCCACCTATGCCTGTCAGAAGTAGGCAGGTTGCTACTGGTGAAAGGCTACAGAAAATAACCTAGCACATCCAAGAAGAGGGTCACATTCTCTGTGTGTATTTTGTCGAAGTCTGTCTCTTGGCCTTCCATTGGCCTTCATCTTGTCAAAGCAGCTTTTCTTTCTTTCTAACCAGGGAGAAGGTTTTATAGTTGGAAATTTAACAAACACAAAATGTGATCAGAGAAAAGATTCAGAAGAAGTCTTGAGTCTGAGTTCCACTCGAGGATGTGAGCACATTGATGCAATCTGGACCTGCATATTCATCTCATGAATTCAGCTTGGAAATTTGGCTTCCGCCGCTACTTCCTAAAAGAGGTGGAGAGCCAAGAGGGTAGCAGCTGAGAGGGGAGGGACAGAAGGCTGGAGAGTGGGCGAGACTAATTGGTCGTGTCGGATGACACAGACTAGATTATGTCTGCTGAAAACTGGAAGGGGGTAGGGAGATTTAATCACTGTTTCTATCAGAAACATGTAAGGCAGAGCATCCTCACAGAACCAGAGGCAGGGACAGGGGCACAACCTTCTTGGCAAGAAAACAGGACAAACTGCACGTAAGACCATTTACAAAAGAAAGGTGCCACATTTTGCTCTCCGACTAGATAAGGGAATTAAGAATCAGAAGAGCAAAGCGTAATCTGATAAGGACTATGACAATTTTTGGTCTTAATTCACTAAGACCAGAATGGAACTTCTCCTTGCTAAACTAGTCAATAGAGTTTAAAAGAGAGAAAGAGCTAACCGGGGTTTGTAGGGAGTATTCCAATCACAATGAAACATGGACTTTACAAGCAATTAAGAATAAACATTTTATTTAAAATAAGTATTGTTATTAGCTGTTAATTATTCTTATCTGTCAATTGAGTAAGCCATCCTAGGATCTCTAATTATAAAATTACTTATTACAGTATGTTATATAACCTCAAACTGTATTTTTAAAGACAGTACTCTGCAAATCAAACTTACAGAAGCCTGGAGCTTCCCTTTATTTGCTCTTAATATTTAAGGGACCTCTGCGTGTTGGCTAAATGCACAAATTTCCTATAAGAAGAAAAAAAATTCTCTTCTGGGATTTTTCTATCTTTCTTCCTTTCCTGAAATACTTTGTCCCTTTTTAGTAAGTTTCAGTTGTTTTAATAAGAAAACACGGGAAAGAAATAGAAAGTGTTGAGTTGAGACTAAAAGGTTCTTTTAGATTACATGTAGGTTCTATAACATAACCTTTTCCCTAGACTCTGGAAATTGAATGAAATAGATATTTCCCACTGGTCATTATCTTTGTTGTCTCTGGCCAGGGACCATAGTTAAATAAACCTCCCTGGGTTTGTCTTACATACCACATTGAATATCTCAAACACCCCTCATTATTAAACTCAGCTGTGAGCTAACTAATGGTCCCAAAATAGGTTTTCGTCTCCTTTTAGCATTGGGCAAACATATACCAGAGTCGTAGCTTCCTGTAAATAACTGAGCTTGTTCTGGAGCTTTAGTAAATAATCTGTCACTTTGTAATGGGAATTTTTTACTTAATTGGCCCTGGTTTGTCATATCGCATTGTGTCAAAGAACTTAAGCTTCTTTTGCTATTTTTAAAAGAAGATTTCTAAAAGTTCTCTTTACTCAATAAATATCTCCAATTGTTCCTTCCTTTTTCCACTTTCAGTTGTCGGATATATTCTTTTTCTGTGAATTTGCAATCAGTGATATTCCTAGAAAGAATAATATTGGTCTTTATATTGTACCTGTCACACTCAAGTTCTCCCCAGATGTTTTTAGCAAGATGAATGCTAGAGTAACATAATTATCGTGAAGATAAAATGCACAACTAGTGCATGATCAGAAATGGCTCACCTACGAGCTCAAACTAGAACATTTCATTCTGATAAGAAAGGATATTGGCCAAGAATGTCCGGCAGGGAAGATTATCAGTTTTGCTTTTTGAATGCTCAGAGGATAACACTAGCTGCTAACCACACAAACACATGATCAGAGACATTGATCAGGTGGGGTCGGGAGCAGGCATGCCATAGTGAGAGAGCACAGAGAGAGGAGGGAATGGTCAGGGTGATGTGGAGAGTATTTCGGGTGAATATACCATCATGATGAAGTGAGACAAGCCCGAGAGTCAGATCATGTTGGAATACAAATGTGGCTCTGGCTTTCCTGCTCATTAAAGGAAAATTCTGAACATGTCATAATAAAAAATAATCCTCTTTCTTATGTAATTGGAATTAGTAATAATTGGAAATAATTAGAATTAGTTTTTGCAGACACTGCTGCCAAACACTGTTTTGATTTTAGACCAAGCAGAGTTTTCTCAGAGATTTAAGTTCAGGAGAAGTAAACCTCCCCTTCCTCATCTTGTGTTGTCTACTAAATTATGGAGCCATATTTTAATCAGTTACTTGACAGTCCCAGCTGAATGTAACATAAACAACACAGATCAGTGTGAGAGCTCTATAGTCCTTCAGTCTGGACTGCTCACCTGAAATCGTGTCAGCCATCAATCATGTGGAATGGTTTTGTTTGATTTTTCCCTTCCACTTTGTAACCAAAATTGACATCTTTATACTCCATCAAAATAAACCAAAAATGGGTTATACATTTGCTATTTACCAGTAAAAATAATTGCTGCTAATATTATTGACCACTTGCAATTGTGACGGTGATATACATATACTAGGTCTGCAATCAAGTTCATGAACTCATCCTAGAAAAAGTGCTACATACCTCATTGCTGAATTAATTGCTGTCACCTGGAAAGTACTCCCTTTAGGAAGCTGTGAACTGATATCAATGCCTAGTCTACATTTCAGAGCAATTTTTGAATGCTCGCTCCTGAAATCCTTGCACTCTGGGAGGCTGAGGTGGGTAGATAACATGAGCTCAGAAAGTCAGTATCAGACTGAGCAAGAGTGAGGCCCTGTCTCTACTAAAAATAGAAAAATTAGTTGGGCGTTTTGGTGGGCACCTGCAGTCCCAGCTACTCAGGAGGCTGAAGCAAGACAATTGCTTGAGGCCAGGAGTTTGAAGTTGCTGTGAGCTATGATGCTGGCCCTCTAGCCTAGGGTGACAGAGTGAGATTGTCTCCAAAAAATAAATAAGTAAATAAAAGCAAGTTTAGAACTCTTTTTCTGGAATGGCCATCAGAGCTGTTGTGGTATTATTCTTGATGTCCTGAATGTCTTTGTTTCAATATCTCCTTTATCTTTGGGTGAAGATAAAGGAGTCACCTACATCAGGTAAGTATGGGAGGTCCAGTCCGGCTAGTTATTTACTTACTAAAAACTCCCTCACAGACAGTGCTGTGTGATCTGGTGCATTGTAATGATACAAGAGCCATGAGTTGTCAGCAGAGATTTTCAATTAAGATTTTCTAAACTGTTTCTCTACCAATGTTTCCTTGGTCTGCTATGCATCTCTCAGTCAGCTGACTGATCTCAGAATTTGATGAATTTTTGCCATGTTTTTGTCGTTTCTCCTCATTACTGGCTTCTCTGATTTTTCTTCACCAGTGATGCTTTCTCTCTCCTCAGAAAAACATTTAATCCATTTTCTACACTGCCATTTTCTTCATGCCATTATCCTCATAAATTCGGACTAACATGTCTCTGATTTCATTTCCATTCTTGTCAAATTTAACAAAAAAATTATGAATGTTTATTCATTGCTTTAATTCAAGCTCTGACATTCTCACACAGCACACAAAAACACAACAACAATAGTGAACACCAATCAGCAAGACAATGCCACCTGTGAATATAAACACTATTGTGAGGCATTGACATGCTGAGGATATGAAACCTTACCAAGCTGCTTGTACAGTGCTGTCAACATAAACACTTGGTGTCCAGCTCCTGAACTTAACTGTCGGTATATATATACTATGTACTATCTCCTTATTTAATTCTCATAGCAGTTTTATGAAGTTAAATAATATTCCTATTTCACAGTGAGAAAAATCAGTGTCCAAGAGTTGTAAAAAAAGCCCAGGGTCATAAGACAAGTAAGAGACAGACCCAAGATTTGAAACCTCATCATTTTGATTTCAAAGTCCATACAATGACCTGGACACTCTGCTATTTTAATTGATCTCATTTTATTGTATTATAATTATCTGTGTCTACCAGGCAGCTGAGGCAGGTATTATAAGAAATGCCAGAATGAAGTGCTATAATTTGTTTTATTGTCATTCTCCCATGTCTGGTTACTTGTTGGTGAATAGATTCCTGCCCAGATAATTAAATCAGATGAGGTACCAACAGTGTCATAGGATTTTGCTGTGATACTTTGTTTGCTTTAGCATTTGCATTATTCCCAGAGAAAATTTGCTAAGTGGTCTGAGATCATCCTTCAGAGCTGTATTTTGTACTATTAAGCTCCTGCTTTTGTCTCTGAAGAGAGAATTTTAGCCTTGATAAAACTCATAAGAGTAACTAGGAATATTTCTCAATGTAATAACCTCAATGGTGGAGCCCAAGGCCTCCAAGCAACCATCTTGAGATGAGACTCTATTGCATGTTGTTTCAACACTGAATTTTCCTAAACCTATGATTTATAAAGTAGTCTTAGGGTAACTTATAAAAAGACACCAGAACAAGCATAATAATAGGAGGGAACATTACTAGCTAATAAGATACAGGAGAAAGGAGGAATTCAGGTAGCCTAAATAGCAGAATTAACTCAATTGTACTATTGAGCTCTTAAGTTTATCTCTGAGTCTCCTGAACACCAAAACCAAAGGGAAACACGATGATGAATTATACTGATTTTATCTTTGGAAAGCATGTGCCTGAGATAACATAACAGAGAGTATGTCATCTCTATGATGAATTAGTCTTTATTTTTACCTTTGTATTATGTCTATTTCCCCTATATTAATTTTTTATAACATTTTTGGAGGGGTAAGAAAATTTTTTGTGTCCCTACTTTTATAATCCATATATTCCTAAAATTTACAGTAACAGAAGGTTATAAATTGAATATTCTTTGTGAAAATACACAAATAAATGAATTTAAAGTACAAAGCTACATATTTCAGATATGGTCTTGATAATGGTCTTTTGTTCTTGATAATCTAAGACCAAAAACCAGTGACTCAACAGTTGAAGATTATGGAAAAAGAAATATAGTCATCTTTAAAACAGTAACATTAGCTGATGAGTAAAATTGGATACACTGAAAAAAAGAAGTGATCTATATTATATTCATGTCTAAAAATTTGGCAATGTTTAGCTCTTACCATAAATACGTAGGGTTTAAACAGAACATGTAGTGGTGCTAAAAATTCTTGAGGAAATCACAGGATGAAAATATGGAAGAAACTTCACATCAATCATTTTGTTTTCTTTAAATTAATCACCAAATTTTTATTTCTTCTTGGAGTGACAGACCACAAAATCAAACTTCACAGTTTCAAAATATTATTTATAGTCCTGAAAAACATATCCATCCAGAAACAGATACCTTAGCTGGCCACTACAAATAGCATGAAATGTATTTAGAGAGAGTGCTTTTCAGCTGTTTCCTACAGCTTTTGTTTAGACATAATTTTATTTGACACTGAGTTCTTTACAATCCAGATTCTAGTTGGCATTTTTGTAACCCCTGAACCATTAAGTGAATCATCGTCTCACCATATTTAGAATCTAGCAATCCTAATAAAATGTTTTTTAGACCTTCCTGGTCCATAAATTCACTTTTTTAAAAAATATATATATTTAACCACAAAACCCTCACAAAATCCACAGCAATCTTGTACTTACATCATTTTATGGCACTTCTCAGATTAGAATGTGTATTAACTTGTTCCTAATTTGCATTATAGATTTATTTTTTATAGAGAAAATGCTATCATTTTTATGGTTGAGAAGACACTGGGAAGAGTCCAAGAAAAAAACAGAAAATATAGATATTCATTAGATTTCATAGGATTCACAGCATAAATTCAACTCAATCATTTTGTTACTCAATAATTTGGGTAAAATTTCTCCTAATTTTGAAATAAATATATATTTAAAATTTTTGTATAATTTGATTTCACAGAACTGTCATTAAGTTTATTCTCTATAAATAAATGCAAATGCAACATTTTTAGTGGGACATTCCCTTCATTTTCTGAAAATAAAGAAGTTTTTCATTCATTACCAGGGATAATGCCTTTGCATGTCTGGGAAAACATGGTAACAAATTAGATGTACTTTCTAGATACTGTTTGCAGATGATTCAAAAATGACACAGCGAGCATGTGCATATCTGATTAGACTCGCATTCTTAGCATCATTTCTTCATTACAAATGGAGAGGAAAGCATGTGTATCTGAGGAGGAGAAGATTCTAAAAAAGCATAAAAGATATTTTCTGATAAGACATATTATCATATAAGAGAAATACTAGATTTGATCTATGTTGCTCAACGGAATGGACTTAGAATGAATAACCTGTTCTTAGAAAAAGATTGCTTTCAGCTATCTACCCAAAGTACTTTATTGTTTAAGCTTCATGAGGGCGGGAATGGCATCTGTGTTTTTTAACACCATCTCCTAAACATCTAGCAGAGTACATGGAAAAATAACAGTTACACTACAGGTGTGAGTTGAATGAATGGAATTCGGATTTTACAAGGAAAAGGGCATGAATTTCCATTACACTAGAGGACTTGATCTCCATAGGATATACTCCCATTCATGGATAGGATGTCAGGCTAGAAGTTTAGCAAGAATAGCTCATAGGAAATCTCAAGCTAACCATAATGATTTACACCTTGATGTTGAGATCATCTAGTTCAATGGTTGTCAAACTTTCTGTGTAAAGGGCAGATAGTAAGCAAAGAGCAGACAGTAAATGCGTTACTATAGGGCCTTTTACAAAGGCCAGTTTGTGCTGTACCTATTCAACTCCTCTGTTAGAACACAAAAGCAGCCATAAGTGGTAAGTAAATGAAGTAGTGTGGCTGGATGTGGCTCATGGGCAGGCCTTAGTTTCCCTACCCATGACCTTTTTACATATTATTCTCTAACTTCTTTCTTCTTTTACCATGAACTTTTAATGCAACTTTACTTAAACATTGCTATTAAATCCCAAGGATACTATAAGAAATGAGGAAAGAAGAGACTTCTGGTTAAGGTGAGGGCAGCTCCCTCTAAACCAGTATAGCGTGCTAGTAATAGAAAGTAAAAGATCCCACATGAAGACAGAAGTCAGAGTGGCATGAAGTCCATCCAGCACATTTCCCTAATACCAGCTCTAAGGAGCCTCTCAGAAATGTTTAACACTTGTCTTATGTGATCACAAAAAAGTGCATTGGCATTCTGGTTCCAGGTAAGTTGGAGTAACAACATTATACCCTGTCTCTTCCACTGAACGTGAACAGAATACATAAACAGGTATTTGAGACTTCTGAAAAATAGCATAGCAGGCAGACTGGGGGAGAAAATAAGAATCCTAAGTACCACTAAATCACCAGTGATTTTAACCATTTTTTTCTCTGATATTTCCAAACCCTAGCTCAGTTTAGCCCAAAACTTAGAAGTAGGTATCCCTGTGGTTAAAGAGAGCTTTAGGAGAAGCCCTCAAATATGGGCTTGAAAGATGGGAAAGAAGTCTTCTAATGTTCAGAGAAAGGGAGAGCCCTCCCTTTGTTGTGGTTTATGTTTTCCTTTGTCTCCTACCTGCTACCCACCTACCACTGCTGTCAAGCAATCCAGTGCTACAGGTGATGTCTATGGCAAAGGGGCAAATGAGAACCTAAAACAGTGAGGGGGGAGAATGAGCCTTCCAAACCAGAGGATATGCAGTACATATTAGACCCCAAAGGTAGGGTAAGCACCTGGTTTTGTTGTTGTTTGCTTGGTTTTTTCTCTTTTCTTGATGCAGTTAGGCTTGGGAAATGACCACATTTGCAGCAAGTACATGACAGACCCAGGGGAATAAAGCCCGTTATTTCTGTGTGAACAAAAAAGAGGAGCTCTGAAAGCCAAATGTTCAGAGGAGAGCACAGAAATGAAAGATCACAGAGTGACCAGAAAAGTAGTTCTGCATTCCCAGGACACTCTGTGATGCACGTGGCTGGCTTTGACTCATCCCAGCATACCATTAACTCTGAGACCTGAGCAACAAGGTAGATCACCACCCAGAACTCAGAAAGGCCATAGATGGCACACACATGGGGCAGATCCAAATAGTACTGCTGAGGCATTGACAAAGGAAGGGACACTGAGACCACAACTCCCAGAAGGCTTGCCAGAAAGTACAACCTGAAACAAAGTCAGTTGCCTGCTAAAACAAAAATATCAACATTCTCCTGAAGATTTTAGCAAAACCCACAGAATCATACCAAAACATTTAAAATGTCAGGATACAATGTGAAATTGCATGGCATATTAAGAACCTGGAAAATTTCAATTTGTGTAGAAGATAATGACTGAGATGCCAGCATTGAGAGGCTGAGATGTTGGGATTATCTAACAAAGACTTTAAAATAACTACTATAAAAATATTCCAAGAATTAAGGCCAAACCCTACTAAAATGAACAGAAAGAGATATCTCTCACCACACAAATAAAAGATACATACAAGAACTAGAGAATCTTAGAACCAAAAATAAATATAATCAAAATTTGAAAGTCACTGGATGGGCTCAATTGAATAATGGAAATGACAGAACTTTAAGTTAGTAAACTTGAGGATAGATTTTTTTTTTTTTTTAAGTATCTAGTCTGAATTACAGAGAGGAAAAAGATTTTAAAAAAGAATCACCAAAGTGTTAGGGCCTTATAATACAAGGCCAAATGTTAAAAATTTGTACCACTGGGGAGACAACAGAAGAGGAAAAAGAGCATTGTGCTGTAAAAGTATCTAAGAAAAAGAAATAGCTAAAACCTTTCCAAATAAGGAGAAAGAGATGAACACAGAGATTGAGGAAGTACATCAAGCCCTAAACAAAATAAACCCAAAGAAATTTACACAGAGATATAATATAATCAAACTCCTGAAAATTAAAGGCAAGGAAAAAACCTTGGAAGAAACCAGAGAAAAATTTGCATTACTTCTTGGGCACAAATGATTTGAATGACTGCATTTCTCATAAAAAACAAACAGAAAGGAAAAGAACAATGCTTTTAACGTGGTGAGAGAAAAACAAAACAAAAAGCCCATCCAGAATTCTATATCAAGTTAAAACACCCTTCAGAAATGAGAGTAAAATAAGTTCATTAACAAATGAAAGAAAACTAAACTAGTTTATTGCCAGTAGACCAAGACTAAAGGAATTGCTAATGGAAGGGCATCAGACAGAGGGAAGTAGCAGGAGAGGTAAATCTGAATGATGAGGAATACAGGAATAGGAACAGAATGGAAAAAACTGGGTAAATGGGGTGAGTATTCTTCTTTTGAGTTCTTTTAAATGAGCTTGATAGTAGAGAGCAAACACTGTAACACCGTCTTGATGATGATTTTCAGTGTATGCAGATGCAATGCATAAGACCAGGATATCGTAAAGGGGTTGGGGTAAGGAAACCTAAAATGTAGTAAGTTTCTAAGTCTACTTCAACTAGTACTGATTTCAAGTTGACTGAGAAAAGTTACATATGTATACTGTGCTCTCTAGCACTAAAACTCTGTATGAAGAAATAAAGTAAAAAATATAATGTATAAAGTAAAACAGAATGTGAAAAATACTAGTCAACTTAAAAGAAAGCAAGAAAGGAGAACTAGGAACATAGAAAAGAGGGACCAAACACAAATCAGATGATAAAGTGGCAGCCCACTTCCAAACGTATCAAGGATTACGCTCAACAAAAATAGTCTGAACTAGCTAATAAAAGACAGGGGTTATCAGAATCTATTTTTTTAAAAGAAAAACATGATCCAATTCTATGCGATTTCTTCTACAATATCTTTCTTTATATATGATCGTACAAGTATGTTAAAAGGACCAGAAAAGCTGTCCCATACAAACACCAATGTAAAGAAAGTTAGAATTGCCATCTTGCTATCAGACAAAATAGACTTCAGAACAAATAAAATTAACAGGAACAAAAAGAAACATTAAATAATGAAGAACACATAATAATCCTAAATATTTATGCACAACAGAGCTTTACAATGCATGAAATAATAGTAACAGAACTGAAGAAAGAATCAGATATACTCACAATGGTAATTGAAGATTTTTACATTTTACACTCTTGTCTCAGTAATCAATAGAAGCAATAGATTAAAAAATCAGAAAGAATATTAAAACACTAAAAAGTATCATCAACCAGGGCGGTGCCTGTGATTCAAAGGAGTAGGGCTCCAGCCCCATATGCCAGAGGTGGTGGGTTCAAACCCAGCCCTGGCCAAAAACTACAAAAAACAAAATACACACACACACACACACACATCATCATCATCATCATCAACCAAGTGGATCTTTTTGACATACACATATATATTTTTTTGAGACAGTTTCACTTTGTCACCCTTGGTAGAATATTGTGGCATCACACAGCTCACAGCAACCTTAAACTCTTGAGCTTAGGCAATTCTCTTGCCTCAGCCTCCCGAGTAGCTGGGACTACAGGCACCTGCCACAATGCCTGGCTATTTTTTGTTGCAGTTTGGCTGGGGTGGGTTCGAACCCACCACCCTTGGTATATGGGGCCAGTGTCTCACTCACTGAGCCACAGTTGCCGCCCCCAGGATCTATTTGATATTTATGAAACTCACAGCCAATAGCAAGATACACATTTTTTCCAAGTGTACATAGAACATTGACCAAGATAGACCATATCCTAGGTGATAAAACAAACCTTAATAAATGTAGAGTATGTTGTCAGAAAATACTTATATTTAGAATTAATGCAAATACTTCATATTTGGAATTAAATTAGAAATAGATAATAGAAAGCTAACAGAAAAATCTCAAAATCATTGGATATTAAACAAGATATCATGGATCAAAGAGGAAGTCTCAAGGAAAAAACTAGAAATTATTTTGAATGTATCAAAATTTGTGAGAAGCAGTTTTAACAGTGCTTAGCTGTACATTTACAGCACCCAGTGTCTATACTGAAAGAAGAAAGGCTTCAACTTAATAATAGTAAGCATTTACTTTGAGAAAAAAAGCAAAATAAAATCATATTAAGCAGATAGAATGAAATAAAGGAAAAGAAATTGATGAAATTTAAAAAAAATACATAAAAAATAAAATACTATGTTTCTTTGAAAAAAAATCAATAAAGTTGATACACTTCTCACAAAACTGACAAGGATGAAAGAGGACTGGGTGCAGTGGCTCATGCCTATAATCTTAACACTTTCAAAGGCTGAAGTAGGAGGACTACTGGAGGCCAAGAGTTCAAGACCAGGCTAGGCAACATGCTGAGACTCTGTCTCTACAAAAAATACTAATTTTTTATTATTTTATAATATTATTATATAATATATTACACTATATTGTATATTCTTTTATAATTATCATTATAATAATTTTATCATAAAATAATATGGGCATGGGGACACCGCTATAGTCCCAGCTGCTTGGGAGGATCACTTGAGCATAGGAGTTTAAAAGAAAAACTACTATGCTCCAGCCTAGGTGACACAGAGACAACTTGTCTCAAAACAAAAGGGGGGAAATGAAATGGTTATGTCACTACAGCACTATAAATTGAAGGCATTAAGAGGATAGTAAAGGAATTTCAAAACAAATCTATGCACAAAAATTCAAAAACTTAGATAAAATGATATAATCCTTTGAAAACTGCTAACTCCCCAAATTTACCCAAGTGGAAACAAATAAACTAAATAGCTCCGTAAGTATTACAAAATTGAGTTCATATTTTAAAACCTTCCAAAATGAATTCTCTAGGCCCTATTTGTTTCTCTGGAGAATTCTACTGAACATTTAAAGAAAAAGCAAAATATATTTCATACACTGTTTTAACAGAAAGACATTATTGAACACATCCCAGTTCATTTTGTGGTGCCAGCATTTTCTTGATAAAAATATAAGAAGACAATACAAAAAAAGAAACATATAGACCAGTATCTCTCACTAACATGAATTAAAAAATCCTGAACAAAATATAAGCAAATCAAATACAGCAATATATAAGAAATGACAATATATCACTATGTAGTAAAATTTATGTCAGGACTGCATGACTATTTTAATATTCAAAAAGTGATTGATGTAATCCACCATATCATAGTCTAAAGAAGAAAAAATGATCATTAGTTTATGAAGAGAAGCATTTGACAAAATTCCAAGTCTACTAAATAGAAAAACTCTCAGCAACTAGAAATAAAGAGGAACTTTTACAACTTGACAAAGAGCATCTTCAAAAGCCCACAGCTAACACGATACTTGGTGATTATAAAAACTGAATATTTTACCATTAAAGATGGAGAACAAGGGAAAGATTTCTACTCTCACCAGTCCTACTTGACATTAAACCAGAACTACTAGTTAGTACAATAAGGTAAGAAAAATACTTACAAGCCATATAGATTAAAAAGAAAGAATATACACATACAAGAATATACACAAAATATACACAAAGAATATGCACATTAAAATGTCAAACATCTGAGATATCCTCAATTAAATCTACATTGAGATACCACTATAGACCTATTATAGTGGTTAAAATTAAAAATATATATATGGATAATACCCAACAGCTAGTGAGAATGCACAATATCTGTACCCTTATAGTATACTGGAACTTCATAAATTGCTGGTAGGGATGCAAAATTTACAGCCACTCCAGAAAACAGTTTGGCAGTTTGTTATAAGGTCACCATATGACCCAGCAGTCTCACTCCTGGACATCCACCCTGGAGAACTGAAAACTTATGTTTGTATGAAAACCTATAAGCATACAGATATTTATAGCTCTTCTACTGAGAACGGGTCCAAACAGGAAACAACCAAGATTTCCTTCCATTAGTGAATGTATAAACAAATAGGGAAACATTCATAATAAAGATGAATGGATTCTTGACACAGACAAACTAGATGTATTTTAAAGACCAGTGTGCTGAATAAAAGCAGCCAGTCTCAAAAGGTTACATATTGCATAATTCCATTTATATGACATTCTCAAAAAGTCAAAGTATATGGCTAGGGCTGGTCTGACTGCAGAATGACAGCATGAAGGAATAGAATATTTTTCTGTGATAGAATTGTTTTGTATTTTGATTGTGTTAATAGTTATCTGAATCTACATGTGTATACATGTGTTAAAGTTCAGAGAACTTATGTTTTTATTTTATTTTAATTTGAACAATTTTTAATATAAAAACCACATCAGGAAAAGTAAAATTAAAATGTAAAAGGAACTTTGAGTTAAAAATTCCTCATTCTACATTAGCCTTTAAAAAGTCACCTTCATCAAATGAATTCATTTTTCATTGCTTTGGTTTCCAGTCTGTCACATGGATATAATAATAACTGACCCAACTTTCTCATCAGTGTTCGGAGGGGATTTTTTGTTTCTGTTTCCATTTGTGTTCTTAAAAATTATTCACGATGCCAAAGAGGCCAGGCTCAGTGGCTCATGCCTATAATCCTAGCACTTTGGGAGGCCAAGGCAGGAGAAACACTTGAGGCTCAGAGTTCAAGACCAGCCTGGGAAACATAGGAGACCTCATTTCTACAAAAAACTTTTAAAATTAGCTAGATGTGGTAGTGTGTACCTGTAGTCCTTTCTACCTTGGAGACTTAAAGCCAGGAGTTAGAGGCTGCAGTGTGGTATAATGACACTATTGCACTCCAACCAGAGTGATAGAGTGAGGCCTCCATCTTTAAATAAAATAAAATAAAATGTCAAAGAATCTTTGCTTATAGGCTATAGCATTTACGATAATAGAAATTAAAACTGAGAACAGAAATAGACACTTAACTCATTTTAAATTGACAATAATAAACTACACATAAATCATCACATACAAATCATAAATATGTTTTAAAATGTTATAGATTATTAAACATAGATAGAAGTTGCTCATTTCTATATGTATGAAAATATGTGAAAATTATTGTCTTAACAAAAACTAAAATCTACTTCTCGTGACCCCAAATCCTGTACTCTTTTCCTATGTCATTTGCTGGCCAGAGACACAGCAAATCCTATTTGTTGTTGCTTCTTCTCCTTCTAGACTACATTGGAAGGTCTATTAAACATTTCTGGAATCATTTACTTTTACAGTCTAAAAATGCTATTCTGATTTTGTTTGCTTTTTTTCTCCATTTTTGCTCTAATTTCTTTTTCCCTGAGTAATGTCTTCCCAAATATTGTCTAAATTTTTCTGAATAAGAACAGCTGTTCATTCCCAGGTTGGCTATGACCCCAAAGCATCAATGGCATGAAGCCAAAATTCCCTCCTTGACAGCATCAAGAAAATTAACATTTTCTGGGTTCTGTTCCCTGCCAGATCCTCTTCATACACGTATTTGAACCCATAGGAGATGTTAGCAAAAATTAAGTTAAATGAAAATAGTACATCTTCTGAACTTTTGGCATATTTAAGAATACTAGCATGTTTCAAAAATCATTAATAAGGTATATATCTAGATGTTAATGTATAATAAAATTAGAGTTTGAAATATGCTTGAAAGTCTATTATTGTATTACCCATCTTTTATGGGCACTCCATTGATGCAAGAACTCCTGCAAATATTTCTTAGAGAAAATAAGGGAAGGAGACCACCATTTCCTAAGTAGCCAATTGTAACAGATTCTGATGCATAATGAACCACCTTAAATGGTATTTATTTAGTTTTTGATTCTGTAGGCCAGCAATTTGGAGTAAGCTCAACCAATAGGCTTTCCTGTGCTCAACTGAACTTGTGAATCTGCAATCAGCTTGGGTGGCTCATTCAACAGCACAAGGTTTTATCTTCCAGCAAGCTGGCCCACATCACGGCCAGATAGAATTCTGAAACAGAGCAGATAATCAAAACCCTTTTGAGGCCAGAATCTAGACTTTGTGACTATTAGTCACCTTCTATGTGCCAAAGCAAAGCAAAAGGCCAGCTCAGATTCAATGGGTAGGAGTAGAGAATCCATCTTTTGATGGGGGAAACTACTAAGTAACATGGCAGAGGTATTTTCACAGGAGGGAGAATAATATAGCCAATTTTATAAACAATTTTCCACATCCATTTTTTTTTGAGATCCAGAAAGCTAGTCCAAGACGATTTTCAGCACAAGAAAGAGATTATAAAGATATAAAAGTAGAACTAAGAAATATATGGGAAAGTACCAACACATACAAGGAGGGACACTTTTGTCTGTGGTGGCTGGAAGGGGTGGGAAAAGCTGAGTGAGAAGGAAAATAAAAAGTACTTTGAGCTCTGTATAAATGGGGGTAATGAAGAATGAAATTGAGAAAAAGGAAATCTGAGCAGAATTCCATGAAAGTTCTAAGAGTGAAAAATTGTTACTCTATAGAATAATCTTGCAGACAAAGCAATGTATTATGCATTTCATAAGCATCTGAGGACAGCGTATAAAAATATACTGTTTAATTATACCAAGAAGAAACTTGCCTCATACAATGCAAGGCTGGATGGTTTAATCTTCCTTCTTTCTACACTTATCTTCTGAGGTCACTAATTTTCAAAGTACGTTGTCCTTGCCCCTCCATTTTTACAGTCTTTGGATTGACCCTATTTGCTTCATGCCTAGTATGCTGCAACAATATCCCAGCTGGCTATCCTTTTTCTGCCCTTTCTCTTCTAAACAATACTGAGAATTAAATTCCATCTTGGAATCATGCTCTTCTTAGAAATGTAATCTTTTACTTAGACTATTGTGGTCCATGAATTTACCCTGCTCCTGTCATAGCCAGGTGCTGGATCCAAACACGTTCTGTTCCTTGAAATATTATCACTTCCACCTGCATAGTTTTTTAGCCATTTCAAAGAGCAATCTTGTCTATTATTTAATTGCATCTCTGTGAATTGGTTCAGGAGATGTTGCTTAAGTAGATGTTGTTTTCACCCTTCTATATATGTAGGAACTAAGGCACTATGAAATATATGGAATAATTAAGGCCATGTACTATGTTATTCAGTAATCTAGTTCCTTAATTTAAACAATTAGGATAGTAAGGCCTAAGAAAAAGATCATTTACCTTGCATTATTTGTTCTATATGAGCTCTTCATTACAAATAGTCATAACTTCTAATTTGCCCCTCACTCACAAAACACCTGCCCTTTGAACATACACTATTCTCCCATAGAAAAGCTGTCCTTCCTTCTGCCAGCTCTTCTTTCCTCTTTAAAATTTTCCTCAACATTTCCTCAATCCCTGGTTGATTCTCCAGGGATTTCACCAGAAAATCTCTGGCTATGAACTCTTAGAAAAGAAAATAGGCAGCTTGGCGCCTGTGGCTCAGTCGGCTAAGGCACCAGCCACGTACACCTAAGGTGGTGGGTTCATATCCCCAGCCCGGCCCGCCAAACAACAATGATGGCTACAACCAAAAAATGGCCGGGCGTTGTGGCAGGCGCCTGTGGTCCCAGCTACTTAGGAGGCAGAGGCAGGAGACTCGCTTGAGCCCAAGAGTTGGAGGTTGCTATGAGCTGTGATGCCATGGCACTCTACCCAGGGGTATAGCTTGAGGCTCCATCTCAAAAAAAAAAAAAAATAGACATAGATGGATCATACCTCAAAATTATAAAACTCATATATGAAAAACCCATAGCCAACATCATATTGCAAAGGGAGAATGAATGAATTCCAACTTAAACCTAGAACTAGGCAAGGTTGCTTATTGTCACCACTTATATTCAACATAGTGCTAGAAGCCCTAGCCAGAGCAATTAGAAGAGAGAAGGAAATCAAGGATATCCAAACAAAGACAGAAAAGAAGATAGAAAACCACCACTCTGCTGACAGTAAGATCTTATATCTAGAAAACTCTAAAGATTCTGCCAAGAGACTCCTGGAGTTGATAAATAAATTCAGCAGAATCTCAGGATTTAAAATCAATGTACACAAATCAATAGCCTTCTTATACATCAATAATAGTCAAGCTGTGAATCAAATCAAAAAGTCAATACCTTTCCCACTAGCAATAAAGAAAACAAAATACATAAATGTATTTAACTAAGGAGGTAAAAGACTTCTACAGGGAGAACTATGAGTTACTAAGGAAGGAAATTTCAGATGGTGTAAACAAATGGAAAAATATATCATGCTCATGGATCGACAGAACATTGTTAAAACATCTACACCACCTACAGTAATGTATAGATTCAATACAATCCCCATTCAAATACCAACACCTTAAAAAAATTCCTTTTTCATAGACGTAGAAAATATAATTATAGAATTTCTATGGAACCAGAAGAGAGCCTGACTAGCCAAAACAGCTTTAAGCAAAAAAGACAATTCAGGAGGCATCACTTCACCAGACTCCAAGCTATACTACAAGGCTACAGTAACCAAAACAGCATACAAAAACAGAGACCTGGACCAATGGATCTGAACAGAAAACCCAGATAAAAAACTGTCCTCACACTATCATCTGATCTTTGACAAAGCAGACAATAACATGCATGGAGGAAAAGAATCTCTGTTTAATAAATGATGCTCGGAAAGTTGGATGGCCACAGGTAGTTGATTGAAGCAGGATTTGTACCTCTCCCCACTCACAAAAATTAATTTATGATGGATAACAGACTTAAACCTAAGGCATCAAAGTATAAGGATTCTAAAAGAAAATATTGGAAAAAGTCTTATATATACTGACTTAGGCAAATAATTTATGAAGGAAATCCCCAAAGGCAACTAACTATAGCAACAAGAAAAATTAACAAATAAAACCTGATTAAATCAAAAAGCTTCTGCACAACCAAGGAAACAATAGAGTAAATAGACAACCCACAGAATGCGAGAAAAAACTGCATGCTATACATCTGATAAAGAGCGGATAATCATGATCTATGAAGAACTCAAGCAGATCATCAAGAAAAAAGTCAACAATCCCATAATAAGGCGGGCAAAAGACAAGAACAGAAGATTTTCAAAAAAAGACTAGTGGCCAAAAGACATATGGAAAATGGTTCACCATCTTTAATTATCAGAAAAATGCAAATCAAAATGACAATGAGATACCACTTTTAAATGCCTTTTTATTGGTGTGACACATTATGTATTAAATTATGTGTGCCCTGCCCCCGAAATTCATATGTTGAAATCTCAACTTCAATACTTCAAAATGTGACTGGTTTTGTTGATAAAGTCTTTTAAAAGTGATTAAACTGGTTGGGTGCGGTGGCTCACACCTGCAATCCTAGCATTCTGAGAGGCCAAAGCAGGTGCACTGCTTGAGCTTAGGAGTTCTAGAGCAAGTGCGAGACCCCATCTCTATCAAGAATAGAAAAAAAACTAGCTGGGCTTTGTGGTGGGCACCTGTAGTCCCAGCTACTTGGGAGGCTGAGTCAAGAAGAGCTCTTGAGCCAGAGAGTTTGCAGTTTCTGTGAGCTATGCTGATCCCATGACACTCTAACCAGGGCAACAGAGTGAGACTGTCTCACCAAAAATAAATAAATAAATAAGTGATTAAATTGAAATGAGGCTGTTGGGGATGTAATCAATATGACTAGTGTTCTTGTAAGAGCACGTTGGGGATGTGCACAGAGAAAAGGCCATGTGAAGACAAAGAGAGGGACCAAGAAGAGAGGCCACAGGGGAAACCTAACCTGCAGAAGCCTTGATCTTGGTCTTCCAACCTCTAGAACTGAGGTTTTTCTAGAACTGAGAGAAAACAAATTTTTGTGGCTTAAGCCAGCCAGTCTGCAAACTCAGCATGGCAGACTAAAATATCCTCTTTAAACCTCATGCTACAATCATGCTTCCCACTCTTTCAATATTGTTATGTTACCCTTGTTACAATAGGGCTGTTCTCCTTCCCTGATAAGTTTGTCTCCACTCAAAAGTTTTCATACTTTGGGGGTTTCCAGGATTTCAAAAATCAGAAAGAAAACACATATAATAAGCCTTAGATACATTATTCTTCCTTCCAGATAAATCCATTAAATGATCTCTTTAACTAAACGATTGGTAAGAGTTTTCAGGTAAGGAAATGGAAAAACAAAAAAGGAAGTTCACTCAAATGGGTAATTTTTTATTTTTATCTCCCTGTGGCTTAAGGCTCTCCGATGGCCAAAGATAAGATCTACATAGTCCTTGCATTATTTAAAGCTTATCAGGCACTAGACAGGTGTTGAGATGCATCTGCCACATGACCACAGTAACAATGTGTGTTGCTAACATAAAATTTGTTTCTTCCTGCTTCTGTGTCTCTTATTTTTTATCCTGGAAGCACACAATTCCAAACCTAGAAATAGGTAACATACTATGGACCATACACATGGCACATTGTGAAGCCATGTGTGGCAAAGTCTCTGGCTCTCCTGTTTTCTACCAGTGTTTTTGTTTCCTGAGAGCTTTTGAAGTGCGGCATTGAAATCTATTTTTTTTTTTTTTGAGACAGAGTTTCACTTGGTCATCCTGGGTAGAGTGCGCTGGCATCTTAGCTCACAGCAACCTTAAACTCGTGGGTTCAAGCAATTCTCTTGTCTCAGCCTCCCAAGTAGCTGGGACTACAGGCACCTGCCACGATGCCCAGCTATTTTTTAGAGACAGGGTCTCACTCTGGCTCAGGCTGGTCTTAAACCTGTGAGCTCAGGCAATCCACCTGCCTCAGCCTCCCAAATGCTGGGATTACAGCCACTGCACCAGACCGGCATTGACTTTTTTCCAACCTTTGGAAGACGTGGGCATTCTCCTAGTAGAATGAGGTCTTGAAACACAGATGAGACGTGGTGTGATGGTTTTCTTCTGGCAAAGGACTTAGAGGGGAAGTAACTCAAAGCAATACCATTACACCTGCCAGATTCCCAGGCAGCTATAATGCCAAATATTTGAAAGAATGGTGATGAGTGAACAATGAGAATGTTTACGAAACATGAAAAAAACTGCTTTACTCTGAGATCCACTCAGCACACAGACAAAAACATAACATGACAGATTAGAGCCATGGTTTAGAAAACAGAAAATCAAATGGGTAGCTACTATTCAGGCAAATAGTAGCACAAGGGATAGAGCAACAGGTAAATTCTTTTTAGGAACTTATGACATTCTAGGCGTAGCCTGACTGCCCTTCTGTTCCTGGGCTGTGGGTCTTGGCTGGGCAGGAGAAGGGCAGAGAGGTAGGGATCATTTCCTGGGGCTAGATCTAGGTGAATGCTCTTTGAAACTAGCTTCCTGGGAACCAGCCAAAATAAATCCTGAATTCCCTCCTTGCAACAAACCAACTTCTCAGATTACACCAGAATTGAAATGGACTTTTAGATTGAGTAGGAACCAGGACCAGAGACAGGTCCACTTAAGAACTTGGAACCGAATCCTAGGTCTCTCCAGGGACTAAACCAGCCTCTAACCTTGGGAAGTAGAGGAGGTGGGGGTCAGGAGTCTCTTCAGCCTAGGCCAAAGCAAGGAAAAATCTTTAATCAAGAATCCTGCCTGCAAATATATATAAAAATTCACTTTCCAACACTGTATCACTGTTAAATCCCAGAATGACTACATATTTGTCAGCTGAATTCACTCTTTTGCCCTTCATGGTGGGCATGTGGAAGGTAACAGATAAGAGGAGCTAGCACACGTTGCACCTGAAATCTAACATTCTTTCTGCTCTGTGGACCTCATTAATATGGAGAAGACCATGGTGTCAGAGGAGGATATGATCTGAAGGGGAGGAAAATACGGAGCTGCCCTCTCTGCCTTAAAGCTTCAAAGTGTGTATAAATAATTCAAAATGTAGGTTATTAACTTGTTCATAAAGTTAACTTTTGCTAGAAATCCAGCATGCCAGTATAAATGAAAAAACTTTTTCTCAAAGAGAATTGGAAAATATGGAAAACACAGAGTTCGATCCCAGATTTATTTTTAGAAAAGAACTTTTAACTCTTTGTTGGTAGTTATTATAAAAATAATTCATGTTCCATATATATATATAAATTGAAACATTACAGAAACATATAAAGCAGGACCTGTAACACTCTCTCCTCCCTCCTCTGCTCTTCCCCAGATCCAATTGTCTAGGATAAGATCAGCTCACAATCTGTCTCCGTGAAATTACAAATACACATCCCATACCAGATCAAATTACAGTTATTTAGGTATTGTTTACTTGAAAATCAGGAAGAGACTTCTCTTACTACCAAAAAAAAAAACATTATAATAAGATATGTTTTCACCACAAAAAATTATATGTAGGGTAACGCATATGTTAATTAGCTTGATTTGGCCATTCCACAATGGATACATATTTCAAAACATCATGTTGTATGCTATGAATACACACAATTTTTACTTGTTAATGAAAAAAAATTTTATGTGGTAAAAATGTATCAGTTCCTTTCTTTAGAACTTCTAGATTTTGTGTCAGTCTTGAGAAAGTCTTCCCTAAGCCAGGATTTTCATAATGTCAATTTCATCTCATCCCAATTTTCCTGTGGTTACATTTTTTAAAACATTTAATCTTTTAATTCCATGAAATTTATTCTGGCATTAAGTTTGAGGTAGGTATCCAACTCTAATTTTTTTAAGATGACTGTGCTATTGTTTAAAACATGAATGATTGAGTACATCATTTCCCCCCTGAAGTGAAATGCCATGTTTGACATAGGGTGAGTTCCAATAACTGCCTGAATTTATTTATTGATTATTATGCACCGATGGATTATCTATTCTCTTGCCAGTACATTATTTTAATTATTGTAGCTTTATAGGAACAATTTAAAATCTGATATGAACATTTCCTCCTGCTTATTCTTTGTTTCCAGCATTTTCCATCCAAGTCTCAGATATTTATAGATCTAGATAAAATTTATGAAGTTTAAAAAAAGCTATGTTGTGATTCACATTGAGATTTCATTTACTGTATAGATTAAGAATTCAAATCATTACAATATCGAGTTTTTCTATATAATAAGGATTGTCTCCACCATTTTACAGACATTTCACTATTTTTCACACTTACGTTTTTATCATTTTTAACAGAAATTCTATGTAGTCATTAATTTTTTATACTCCTAGAGGTTTTGTTATTTCTTTGACTAGAATATTTTTATTCAGTCATCTTTGCTGATAATTAACATTTGTATGGTAATTTTTAATTAGCACCTAAGAAAGTAGAAAAAGTACAATTGATAACTGTTGTGTTTTTCCCCCTCCAGCTGTGCTGTCACAATATAATCTGTAAATGATCTACCTACTTGAATGTAAATTTAATGAGCGCAGCCCATCTTTGCATGGCAGCATAGTTGTCCTTTGGTATACAGAGGGGATCAATTCCAGGTCACCCTTGTACACCAAAGTCCATCTGTGCATGCTCAAGTCCTGAGTCATTCTTGCATAATCAGTGAGTACTAAAAGTCAGCCCTCCAGATACTCACATCCCATAATCATTGTATTTTTGATCTACCATTGCTTTAAAAACCTCATGTAAGGGGACCCAGGCAGTTCAGAGTCCTATTGTTCAAGGATCAACTGTGTTTTGTAAGAGCCTTATTATATGACTGGCCCTTTCTAGGCTCTCAGTGTATGTGGAACAAATTGATAAAATAACATTTCCCCCTTGTTCCCACACAGTACACGTTCCCGCATTAGTCTTAAACATCATCAGTAATAGTGGGCATCAGCCTCGTATTTCTGACATTAACAGAAATGTCTCAAGTGCTTCCTTCACTCTTCACTATGATACTTTGAGTTGGCAAAAATATTATCTATCTATTCCTTTTTCTCTGAGAGATTGTTTTTCTTGAATCAGAAATGGGTAATGAAAATTTTCAAATGTCATATCAGCATATATTGAAGACACCATTTGTTTTTTTCTCCTCTGACTTATTAATATGCTGGGTATTATTAATGCATTTAAAAATATTGAATCAGTTTTGGATTTCTTGACTGAACCCCATTCAGCCATGGTGAATTATTCTCTTAATATACTGCTGGATTCTATTTGCTAATATGCTGGCATCTCCCTCAAATTGACCTAATGTTCACAGACCAGACATGCACCTCACACACGTATCAGTACGGTAGGCCTGCTTCCTGATGTTGACCACCTCTGTTTGTTATGGCCCCTTGGGTAGAAGGGATAGAACTTACAGAAGTTCTATTGTATTTTATTTAGGACTTACATCAATATTTCTAAGTGAGATTAGTCTTTAGTTTTCTTTTTTGTATATTGTTTTGGTATCAATATCATGGCCTTCAGATACAAGAATAGGAAGTTTCTTTCTTTCATTCTGTTATAGAACATTTTATTTATTTATTTTTTGGCCGGGGCTGGGTTTGAACCTGCCACCTCCACTATATGGGGCTGGTGCCCTACTCCTTGAGCCTCAGGCTCTACCCTACAGAACATTTTATAAATAGCAAGTGATCATTTCTATCTTGGAGCTCCTCTACTCCCCCCTATTCTGTTAGTATGAAGGATACTTTTAGCAGAAATCCTTGATTTCCCGTGCCCTTTCCCCCTCAGCAGTTTTATGTAGCTACACCACCCTGCACAAGAAAGCTTGTAAAATTACTGTGTGTATCTTTGATAGATACATAACTGAATACTTGAGAAAGTTTTCCCTCCTAATTCATACCAAATTCAGATTTCTCATGGTATTCTTTTTTTCTACGTGCAACATTTTGTAATAGTTCCTGTTAGTATAAACATATATTGCATATTATTCATTCTTGATCAAACACTGTGCTTTTGCTATACTTAAACATGTAAAGAAAGACCTCTTGGAGAAGATCATCTAACTTCAGTACATGTACTGTAATAATTTTGAAACACTACTAATTATCATTTGAGAGACAGGTGCAAGGTAAAATCAGACTGGGGTGACTTAAAGGTGTGGTAGCACGCTGCCAAAGCAGCTGACATTTTGTTGATATCTAAGAGAATTGTCATCTTTCACTCAACAGTATAGATGCAGGAACTTGATTTAACGGAGAATAATTATCTTAATTGAACACCAGCTACTGATGCATAATTTAGAATTACATTTTATTCTTTTTATTTATTTAGGAGATTGCATTTTATTACATTCAAAAACGTCTTTGGTGGACACAGACTCAGAGCAAGTGACGATAGTTGTATAAGCCTCAATTGAGACCCTGCTAGAGATCAGACTATTGAAATACATGATTTGGGACAAACTCTCCCCTACAGAAGACCTACAGGGAAAGCAATACTGACTTTTGGTATTCCATTCACCAGAAAAACTGAGGTGTTAGTAAATATCAAACGAATAGTATTTTTGTTTCTGTAATACCATTATCTGGTGCTTTTAAAAATCAGAAATCTGGAATCAATTTTACTTTCAGGGTATCCTATGGTACATTAAAATTGCAAAGTGTGTACCTTCAAAAGTATCCCTTATTGTTTTATTTTGTTTTGTCTGTTTTTTAGTTAGGGCTAAGATGAAGGTACATACAATTAGGTTACGTTATATGCGTTTGTAAGATAAACTCCAAAGTCCGAGTGGTAGCTGAGTCCTTTGTGCAGGAAGTGTGTCATATACTCCTACTTAGAAAATTCTAAGGACTCAACCATAAGACTCCTGGAAGTGATTAAGAAATACAGTAATGTCTTGGGATATAAAATCGATGTCCACAAATTAGTAGCCTTCCTATACACCAACAACAGTCAAGCTGAGAACCAAATCAAAGTCACAATATACTTTAGTGGCTTCAAAGAAAATGAGAAATCTTGGATATGAAGGCTCTCTACAGAGAACTCTGAGAAAAGAAATAGCAGAAGATGTTTACAAATGGAAGAACATACCATTCTCATGGCTGAGAAGAACTAACATCGTTTAAACGTCTATACTACCCAAAGCAAACTACAGATTGAATGCAGTTCTCATTAAAACGCCACTGTCATACTTTGAAGAACTTGAAAATGTATCCCTCATCATTTAAAACACTTCCAGTTTATATTACTATATTTATTCTAAGCACATGTGTTACCAAAAAGGCTGAGCAAATTATATGTATCATTTATTTTTATTTTTTCCTTCAGTCAGTTTGGATTTCCTCTACGTTTGTGGAATCCCAAAGGGCCTTAGGAAAAATGAGAGACACTCACAAAAAACAGAACTTGGGAGCACACTGATATCCTGGGTGACAAAGATGACAGAGTGTCTTCTTCCTAATGAAATAGGTCCCTAGATCATATCAGGATGGGAGCTGCTCACCTGAAAGACCAACCTGTGATTAGAAGATCAGCCCTGGGCGGTGCCTGTGGCTCAGTGAGGAGGGCACCGGCTCCATACACTGAGAGTGGTGTGTTCAAACCTGGACCCTGCCAAACTGCAACAAAAAAATAGCCAGGGGTTGTGGTGGGCACCTGTACTCCCAGCTTCTCAGGAGGCTGAGGCAAGAGAATCACCTAAGCCCAAGAGCTGGAGGGTGCTGTGAGCTGTGACACCACCACACTCTACTGAGGGTGACAAAGTGAGACTCTGTCTCTTAAAAAAAAAAAAAGATCAGTCTCACTTCCCAACTTTTGAGGAACAGAGAGGAGCTAGAGACTGATTTTATCACCAAGGGCCAATGATATAGTTAATTGTATCTGTGAAATGGAACTCCATTAAAAGCTGCTACATGGTGCCCATCAACCCTCAAATGGATTAATAAACTATGGTATGTGTATATTGTGGAATACTATTCAGGTGTAAAAAGATGGAAACTTTATATATTTTGTATTAACTTGGATGGAGCTGAAACACATTCTTCATAATAAAGTATCACAAGAATGGCAAAACAAGTAACCAATGTACTCAATACTAATATGAATCCAGTTGATGAACTAATACATTCTGACACAAGAGAAAAACTCAAATCAATTCAAGTTGGGGGAAGAGGGGAGGAGAGAGAGGATTTGGGGGTACTCCCACCTAATGGGCATAATGTAAGGGGATATGGCACACCTCCTGGGGATGGGACACAACTACAACAGGGACCTTACCTAACAATGCAAACATTGTAACCTAATTGTTTATACTTCGTATTAATCTGAAATTTTAAAAATAATAATAAATTCTGCTATCCAGTGGGGTTCACAGAGCTTCTGGGTGGTGCACATATTCACATGCTGAGAGGCTGGCAAGCTCCAGCATCACTGGAATAGAAGCGCCTGCACTCAGACACTTGAGGACCTCACCCTATGCACTTCATCAGGCTGTTCTTTTGTGACTTTTTTTTACAATAAACTGGTGAAAATAAGTAAAGTGTCTTAGTGTGAGCTGTTGTAGCAAGTTATCCAGCCTGAGGAGGGTTGTATAGGAACTCACATTTATAGCTGGTCAGTCAGAAGTATAGATGGTCTGAAATTTGCAACTGGCTTTGAAGTTGGGGGACAGTCTTGCGGATTAAACTCTTAAACTGCGGGGTCTCAGGTAGTTGGTGTTAGAATTGAATGGAATTGTTAAACACCTAGTGGATAAGGAAGAGTTGATATGGCATCGTAAAAACATCTTGTATTTGGTGTCAGGAGGTAAAAAAACACCTCTCAGGTAACCACTTATTACTAGTCTGAAGAACATAAAACAAGATACAATTGAATAGAAAACCAATTATATTGAGATAAGCTCTATGGTACCACCTTCATTTAAATTTAGTGATAGACTTCATAATTTCAAAGTTAAACAACAATAATTGCGAGCACACTAAAACCTAATTTTATGTGCCTACTATTTTCTAAGGAGCTGCAATCTTCCTTCCTCAGCATCATCCATACAGTTTTGGTACTGTTCCCAAGAGTAGAATATAATTATTTTATTTAGCTTGTAAATTTCAGGATCATTCTGAGGTCAAGCTTGTTAGCATACTTATATTGAAATGGATCACATTTCTAGGTTGTGTTGTAATATTTCAATATATTATCTGAGAAAAGATCATTCAAGATGCATACCAACCAACCATACAGGACTCAAGTGAAATAAACGTGTAATTGGTTTTTATTTCAATTATGTTGTAGATTTCTTCTCATCAGCAAGGGCAGATGTTGGAGACCTTGAAAATCTTTCTGAGATGAAATTTAAAGGAATGAGTAGCCTCCGAAGAGTCAAAAAATATGACACAATAGAAATTGAAGCACTTTCTCTGTCTCCTTCAATGAAACTATAGTTTTCATTGCAGTATACCTGGGCTGTAGAACTAGATAAGCATCTCATCTTTGTTTTTGCTCAATTCAAGTAAATATTCTGAAGCAAATATTGTTCTCAGCTACCCTACTTTATGCTAAAAGATCCATAAAATATTCGTAGGTTGTTCTATCTCCCTTGGAAGTAAAGAGAATGACAGTTTTAGCCTACAATACCGATGTGAGATAACATTTTCCTCAATAACTTTCCTGTGGGGTAAATTTGGGATAAAGAGAAAAATCTTAAACTCGGTTGTGTTCCAAGTGACATTGAATTATTAAATGTAACACATAAATGGTAACGTGAATCTCTTAAGTTTAACAGATGATTGTAGAGGGCATCAAAAACCTAAAGTTGTATCTATTGCAGTCCTATCCAATCAATGAGATAACAAAAGATTTCCATATAACAAGTGAATTATGTATTTCCAGATAGAAATTTTAGATCCATAATTTTAAACTATCCTAAATACTTCTACTCATGCTACTAGCTGGGAATTTTTACTGTATTATCTAAGGACTGTTCAGAATTAGTGAATGTATCTTAGAAGAAATAAACCTGGGCTTATTAGTGGTGGTTTTATTTTGAAAAAGGAGAGCAGGAGCTGAGCTGCTGATAAAACTTTCTTGATAGATTATATCTCTCCAATGCCTGTCATTTAACTATTTTCCCTCCCATATTCTATACTGAATTTCAATATATAACATATGCACTTTAAATGGGATGCCAGAAATTTGTGACTATGTGAACAGGTGTTGCTGTTAAAATTAGAACAAAAAAATGAAAGAAAAAAAAGCTTATCACATCTCAAGTCACATGAGCATAAAGTCACAATGAAATGCACATATTTTTGAGGTGGAGGGGTCATCTGGAAATTTGATCTATGGCTGCACTGCTCACATCCACATGAATTAGTAGAATTAAGAACTTTAGTGTAATACATGGAAGTGGGCAAATATAAACTTCACTTTGAAAAAGGGAAAGGTATTACTTTGAAAGGCACATACTAAAAAAAAAAAAAGTACAAAAATGAACAAAAAAGCAAACACTCAAGCATTACTTAAAAGAGTAATTATCTCTCATTAGCAATTTTTCTTGTATTATACCAACAAGTGAATTAAAACCTCTAAAAATATTAACTTATCAAATTCAAGCTCACCTACAGACCATTGGATATATGTCCAGGTGCTTTTGGAGGGCAGGAAACTGCTAATTATAATGAAAGAATAATCTAATCATGGTGATATAAACCACTGCAGGTAATAAGAATTTAAAATCAAATTAGAGCTTTCTTTTAAAATACCACAAAATGAAACATAATTTTGCCAGAATGTTGATACTCATTTTTCAGATAAAATCTTTACTATGTCTAAGTAGTATGCATGCTAGTCTAAGCAGCTTTAGATAAGGGGATCTAATTTTAAAATGTCCTATGTAGATACTAGAGATATTCTACATACTTTGATTAATTATTATGAATAAAACCAATATAGTAATTTCAACATACCAAAGGATGCCATTTGCTTTTCTCAGGGCATCTGATACAACTGGACAAAAAAATTAAGATATTGGGGATAGTCCAATCTCGATGGAAGATAATTTTTGTGTGTGTGGGTTTTTTTTAATGCACAGTACCAACATTGAAATCAGAACTGGCAGCTTTTCAGAAATGCATAGAAAATTCAACAAATGTGAATCAGGTTTTCATACAGCTCTCCATTAAGCTTGGACTAGCTCCAGAATTCAATCTAATGTTAATGAAAGAACTATATTGTATCTGACTGCAGACACTCGCCCAGTCAAGCTTCCTGAGCATTTGCCTTCTGCAACATGGCAAACATACCTCTTTCCATCATTATTATTTTCCCACTCACTTCATTAAATCGCTACTTCTGGAGCAACGACTCCCCTCTCCATTCCCATCACCCAATTCCCAAGTTTTAAGACTTTATCAATCAGGCGAAATGCTGTGGCTCAATACTATTTTAAAACTTTTCCAAAGAGGCATTTATTGTCTTTCTTTTGAGGAGGGAAAGAATGACGTGACCACAGTGCAGGGAAGAATAGAAAACAAATTGGTGTCATCATACTCTCTTTCTCTCATCAAATTTCATGAATCTCTCCATGACAAGTCCCTGAATAATAGATACTTTCAAGAAGTGGCATTTCCCAGTAGATAACCTCAGTTTAAAACAGGATATCCTGGTCTCTCAATTGCCTGACAGGAACTCTCTTTGGATGAAATAGACCATATGTTTTCCAGCGTGGAAAACAAAGACATGAAGGATTTGGTGGGAAGTTATTAGACATTCCTCACAAGGATGGGGGAAGGGAGCAGAAGCATATCAGAACTGCACTCTGAAGAAGTGTGTCATAACGGATTTAGAAAATAATAATGTAAGTCACAGAGAAATATTTAGTCAGTGGAAGGGAGAATACATTTTCTAACCATGAAGCTATTTAACATTTAGTTCTGTGGAGGGAAAAGTTTATAAGGAAATTCTTTGGCTTCCCTGCTAAGATAATTCCCGGAGGATGCTTCTTCAACCCTTATCTTAAAATATACCACGAATCTTGGAATGGCAACGATGTTTCATTGCTTTTGTGGGGATTTGTCAATTTTTTTCAAGTTCAAGTACGTGAATTATTTATTTCCCCAAAATAACTAGAGAAATATTCACAGATATTATTTAATGAGTATTCCTTCATTCTGAATTCACTTAGAAATAACATTTGCCTGGTACATTGTTACATTGCATATGTAAATATAAAGAAAGATAACATTAATAAACTGAAATGACATATACCCTCAGCACAGATATGACCACACTGTGATTCTCATTAGGTATCATTCTTATCTAGTTTGGTAATGGGCAGTAGGTTTGTTATCTTTGCTAATCAATATTATAAGATCTTCATTTCTCAAGTCAACTAACATTTACCAAGCACCTTCCACAGACTAAGCACTATACTAGACATTGAAGAAAAATAACCCATGAAATACAATGTGCTATAACTGCTAACTTTTTAATGAACAAAAGAAAGTAAGTAGCCTATTTATAAACAGGTATTTTTTAAGTGCCCAATGTGTTTCAGAAACTATGTCTAGTTACTGGAAATTTAAAATAAAGTAAGAAGGACATGGTCCCTGACACCCATATCACACAACACAGCATAAGAGGGAGCCAGTTAAAAGTAACCACAAAGAAATGGGATCAATGTTGACAAGGAAGTAAAGATTATTAATACATAACTGGCCAACCAAGCTATCAAGGCAATCAAGGAGTAAAGACTTTTATGAAGAAATGTTTAAGTTAGGACCTGAAGAATTATTAGCAGTTACAAGACCAAGGTAGAGCGGGGAGAAGAGAGGAAGAATTACAGGCAGAGAGACCTTGTGAGTGGAGATCTGGGGGAAGAGGAAGGATCTGAATGAAGTTTACCAGTTGAGGTCCAATCTTTAAAAATTGTAGGTGAGAAGAATTGAGGATAAAGGGAGAAGTGTGACAAGATCATAAAGGACCTTTAAAACTGCTTTAATAAGATTGGCCTTCATTTTAAGGTCAACCAGGAATCATTTCAAGTTTTAAATGTGGGAAAAATTTCCCAAAGTTAATGTTGGAAACATACAGTGGCTTCACTGTGAAGAATTGATTGAGTGGGAAGCAGAGAGATAAATTAGGATCTTGTAACAGTAATCCAGTTAAGAATAATGACAGTACGCACTAGAACAGTGTGGATAAAAGGGGGGAAAGATGGATTAAGAAGATATTTAGAAGATACTGTGGTGGTTCTGAGTAACTGGTAAATGTGGAATGAAAAAGTGAAGGAGCAAAGGCTAGAATAACCCTCGATTTTTAATTTAGGCTACTACATGCATATAGGTACCAACCAAGTAGTCACCAAACCCAGAATGAGGAACCATTTTAGAAGGGAGAAAGATGTGGTGAGTTCATTTTTGGATATGCCAAACTTCAAATTCTTGTGTTTTCTAAATAATAATATCTAACAGGTAGAGAATCTAGGGTACATCAAAGAAGACAGGATTCAAAGAATAAATCTGGGGTGGCACCCATAGCTCAGTGGGTAGGGTGCCAGCCACATATATTGAGGCTGGTGGGTTCGAACCCGGCCCAGGCCAGCTAAAGCAGCAATGACAACTGCAACAACAACAAAAAAATAGCTGGGCATTGTGGCAGGTGCCTGTAGTCCCAGCTACTTGGGAGGCTGAGGCAAGAGAATTACTTACACCCAAAAGTTTGAGGTTGCTGTGCACTGCGATATCATAGCACTCTACCCAGGGTGACATAGCAAGACTCTGTCTCAAAAAAAAGAACAAATCTGGGGTTGGTAGTCTCTCAAATCAGTACAATACACTATTGTAGAATTCAGGAGAAGCAAGTGTTTCACTAACAGTTATTATCAGAGTCTTACAACTGTCTGCCTGAGCACTTCTTTTGTTTTTATGCTTGGCTATGAGTATACACTGGGCTTCAATGTAGAGCAACCCTGAAATATCAGAGACGTAATGTCCACCAAAAAAAGGTCCATCATCTCATGATAGAAAACTGAATAAGTACTCCAGGTCACTTGTACCATTTTTGCAATAACTCTGAGGTGTGTTCTGCACTGGCTCCTAGATTTCCCCAGTGGAGTGAAGCACCAGTTGTCTGTGTGATAACATGCTTGCTGATTCACCCTGTATTCTTCCTTTCTCTGCCTCACTTCATCACTCCCTCACTTTCTTCCCCCCGGAATCACCTGCAAAATTTACTTACATTCAAATCCTTGTCTCGATTCTGCTCTGAAGGAAGTCAGATTAAAATAGCTGGCACAAGAATTTGTTGAGGAGCAGTCTCTCAACATCGTACTCTGAAATTCAATCATCTTTCAATCAGGCGGCAATTAAGGGCACCATTGGTGGTTGTAAGTGAGGCGGTTACAACACCTGATGTGCTTTAGCACCTTAATTACCGAGGCTCTCATGTGCGGTGAATTTAGTCGGATACAGATAGGAGGGAACACACTGGTTTGTGTAATACCTCTAGCCTTAAAGGACTGAGTCCATGGTTCACATGAAGGATTGTGAAGTAAGTTCACTGTGGCCAACTGACTTAGGTTGAAACCCCACCCCTTACAAGTTTCTATGCTAGAGTTAAGGTCCTGATAGAGTTTTTGAAATCAGAACATTTGGGTGAATACTTTTGAGAAGAAATAGGACCCTGCAGATACTCCTAAATTATTAGGATGGCAGAGCAGGACTGTTCCTCTTTGCTAAAGAATGTCAGTATCCTTTTATTGGAGAGCACGTAGCATCTCACCTGATGCAGATGCCTCAAAAGACAATGATTGTGCTTCTAAAGATCTTCCTCTTCCCCTGTCAGTGCTTCTGGACCAGTAATGGGGTTATTAGTAACTAAAGATCAGCTCGGCCAGATGGGGGGAAAAATGTCCCTGCTATTGAAGGAAAAAAAAAATGATCACCCAAACAGTGTTAGGATCTGACCAGATATCCTGAAAAGAACTAGAACATGTCTGAGGGGTACTGGGTAAAAGGTTGATTAAGGGGGAGTTAGCTGACATAGGGTCACTTTCTCCCAACTCTAGATTTAATGTTCTGGCAAGGGTACTGAAAGCAAGTTCTGAAAGACTAATGAGTCAGTTCTTTCAAGCACAGAACAATTAAGGCAATTGAGGTGAAGATGTCAGGTCAGCCCTGTCAAAGTATTGAGGAAAAGGTCAAAAGGATCAGTGAGGTGGGTATTCTGGAGTTAGTTATCATCCAAGACAGAGGTAATTGTTTTCTGCCTGAGGGCCTACAAGTACTAGTTATATGTGTCAGCTTGGCTTGGCTAAGAGATGCCTAGATAGCTAGTAAAGCACTGTTTCTAGTGTGTCTTGTGAGGAGGGTTTTGGAAAAAATTAGCATTTAAATAGGTAGACTGAGTAAAGATTTGCAGTCAACAATGCAGGTGGGCATCCCCCAACTCACTAAAGGTCTGAAAAGAACAAAACTGTAGAAAAATGGCAAGTTCCCTCTTTCTGCTTAAGCTGGGACATCCATCTTCTCCTGCCCATAAATATCTGTGCTCCTCAATCTTAGGCCTTTCAACTGGGACTTAAAACCATCTGCTCCCCTAGGTCTCAAGTCCTCAGGCTTGGACTGAATTGTACCACCAGTTCTCCAGCTTGTAGATGGCAGATTATGGGACTTCTTGGCCTCCATAATTGCAAGGGCGAATTCCTTAAATAAATAAATAAATAGATATCTCTGATTGGTTCCATTTCTCTGGAGAACCTTGAATAATAAACTCCTTTTATTTGAATGATAACGAAAGAATTAGTTAGAGGGGCATTGGTCACATTGAGAAATTCAATGATGTCTGTCCTTTGTAAGCAGCATAGGTGATACACTTACATAACTGGTCCCTGTGGTGTCAATGAGGAGGATACAATTTTGCAATAATAGAAGGCAAGTAATTCCATTTGACTATTGGAGCAAAGTGGACATATTTGCCATAGTAGGCAGAAAAACAAGAATGTTAACCAAGGGACACCAACCAGGAGATATGTATAGTCATGACAACCAGACCATGTATTTTGAGAGGTGAGATAGGCTTCTAACAAGTTATTAAACACAAGTCAGTTTTCACACTCTAAGCTGTCACTGACTCGTGAGGAGGCTGGTAACCCTGAGGAAGAACCCTGCAATATCAGAATAAATGTAATGGCATGTATTCTTCAGTCCTCCCCCCACAGACATACAGACACTTACTAGATGAATTATACTCAGGTGTTTTAAGGGTTAGTGGATAAAGGGAATGAGCTGGCACTGATAACTAGAGGACTCAAAGACCTCCATGACTCCCTGTGAAAGTATTAGGAGGCCTGGTGATAAATGGAGTTCATGAACTTGATACATGATTTAAGATTGGACAAATCAACAGTATTTTGAACAAATCAATAGCTTGCAGAACCCCTCACATTGGTTTCCTAATCAGAAAATTAAAAACCACAGTGGAAGGTAGAAAATAAAACAAGGAAAATCCCCTGAAATAACCTCAGACTCAGCCAAAAATCATAAAGCAGAAGCAAAAACACATCCTCCATGGTATATCAAAAATCAATGCTTCCTTCAAAGGTTTCAAACAATGCAGAGGTAGGGGGATCCCCATCCTATTTCCATCAAATTCACCATCCTGGTATCTTGAAAAACCAGGTGAATCATGGCACATGATAGCCAACTGCTGCAAACTTAACTAAATAGGAGCCCCAATTGTAGTTGCTGTGCAGTTGTTGTTGTTTACTAGAACATATCAACATAGCCTCTAGAAACACAGTAGACCCCCTGAGCCCAGGGGATATGTTTCAAGACCCCCAGTGCATGTCTAAAACCATGGATACTGCCAAACCCTATTATGCTATGTTTTTTTTCTATGATACATAACTATGACATAGTTCATTTTATAAATTAGGCACAGTAATAGACAGACTATCAACAAGAACTAATAACAACATAGAACAATTACAACAACACACTGTAACACCAGCAATTGAGTGTGCTCTCCTGGCATGCACGCTCTCTCATCTTACTGCATGTAATGTTGTTGGACCACAGGGGCTAAACCATGGGAAGTGAAACGGCAGAGAAGGGGGACTACTGTATTTGGCTTTGGACCTGCTAACTGTACTTCTTCAGTTCCTCTCATGAAGGAGATTCTGAAGCAATCGGCATTCATGTGGGGTGGACAGAAATACACATTCTTGGTTTTGCCTCAGGGTTGAGCTAATTCTCCTGCTTTTTGCCACATAAAGAACAAGTTATTGTATCTTGTGCCACTACAAATAAGAAAGAGGAATTATGCTTACTAGCTCACTTTGAATTTTGGAGACAACACAGACAATATTTGGGAATGTAGCTCTGACCCATTTATGGGGGGGCAGTAATTTATAGAGGGAAATAAGAAGGTTCTGTGGCAGATACAGACTGTAATATAAAATATAAAGAAGCCATGTGGATTTGGTAGAAAACTCTGACAGTGAAATCACAGGGTACTCTACTAGATTTCTGGAGCACAGCCATGTAGTCTACACTCAAAAAGGGACCCTCTCATGCTATCATGCCTCAGTGGGCATCCATGTAATTGGAGTTTCTCATCATGAGCCAGGTTGATAAGCACAGTAGCAATCCATCAGACAACGGAAATAACATATTGTGAACAAGTGTGAATCAAGTTGGAAAGAAAAAGAAGATGTGAATGGGTGGCCCATACTACCACGTCACCTCTCTCACACCTCTTTCTCTCTTAGCACACAAATGCGGCTGTGCTAAGGATTCCCCATCATCATCAGTGTATTAAGAGAAAGGAAGAAATCCTGGCTTCTTTTGCAGATGAGCTGACTTGATACTTTTGTGCGATGTAAAACTGCACTCCTGCAGTACAGCTCCACTCAGGGGTGGTGCTGAGAAACAGCAGTCAGGGGAAATATCTTAGTGGCAGAGATTAAAGCAATACACATGATAAACTGTGGTAGTGAATGGCATTGTTTTTTGCTTAGTCACAGGGACTATAATGAAGAATGATTGGATGTTGCTTCAAATGCCCGGGGTGTCCTCCTCATGAAATGTTCGCCCAGGCCGATTTCTTCAAGTGTTTTCCCTCCACATTCTTCCAGTATTTTTATGGTTTCATGTCTTAAGTTTAAATCTTTAATCCAGTGAGAGTCTAACTTAGTTAATGGTGAAAGGTGTGGGTCCAGTTTCAGTCTTCTACAGGTTGCCAACCAGTTGGCCCAGCACCATTTGTTAAATAGGGAATCTTTTCCCCACTCAATGTTTTTAATTGGCTTGTCAAAGATCAGGTACCGGTAAGTAGTTGGATTCATCTGTTGGCTCTCTATTCTGTTCCACACATCTACCTCTCTATTTTTG
>CAUYQV010123324.1:0-34179 GCA_963574575.1 Galagoides demidoff | reverse complement strand
CTCAAGCTATCCCCCTGGGTAGAGTGCCATGGCATCACAGCTCACAGCAACCTCCAACTCCTGGGCTCAAGCGAGTCTCCTGCCTCTGCCTCCCAAGTAGCTGGGACCACAGGCACCTGCCACAACGCCCGGCCATTTTTTAGTTGCAGCCATCATTGTTGTTTGGCGGGCCCGGGCTGGGGATTCGAACCCACCATCTTAGGTGTATGTGGCTGGCGCCTTAGCCGCTTGAGCCACAGGTGCCGAGCCTCGCTTGATGTATTTGTTTAAATTCTTTACAAAATGTGAAGGACTCAGTACACTGGAGCATATTTTTGTAAGTTCTATCACCTTACCAGTCGATGCTCTCTACTTGAGGAAGGCTTATTCTCATCCACCATTATTTCATCCCTTGGACATGATTTCGGCAATCTGTATCTGTAATCTAAGCTTTGCGCATTTCCCTTCCCCTTCCTTTGTTTCTTTGAACACATTTAAACAGTTGATCTGAGGTTTGGCTGAGTAAGTCCAACATCTGGGCTTCTGCAGAGACGATTTCTACTGACTGCTTTTTTCCCTGTCTATAGGCCATACTATTTTGTGTTTTTTGCACAGTTTGTATATTTGTTACTTTCGCCATATGGCAACTCTGGAAATCAGATTCTCTCCTATTCCCAGTGCTTGTTGCTGCTGTTTGTTTTGTTCTATTGTTCCTTCACTTTGTGACTTATCTAAATTAATTCTGTAAAGTCCGTAGTCTTTGTCATCATCGTTATCTCTATTGCTCTGCTCGCCACCTCCCAACATTCACTGGGAAGTGATTGGAAGAAGCTTTCAGGTCTGTCTCTAAACCTGGGTCCCTTCTTCCATCTCCAGCCCTAGTCCTAGCCACCTGTTTTTCTCTTCTAGAATTCTCCCCAGTAGACTTCTTGCTTCCCCTCTTGCCTTTCCATAACCCATTCACCCTCCCGCACCCACAATGCTCTGTTTTTTCCAGCTTAACTCAGTGTTCTCTACAAGGCTGAAGCTCTGTGCCTTGCACCTGGTAGGTGTTCATCAACATTCTACATGTACATAGTAGATCAGCTTCTGTTAGTCCTCTGCCTCCCTGCACCTGTAGCTTCCCTTCCAAGATCCCTGCATGCCTGACAAATGTGACCCCTCTATCACCTGTGTCCTTCCACTCCTGCCCTCCATCCCTAGATTCTGGCTTCCTGCTTTTGTTTTTGGATTGTTCCAACACACTAGCCTGATTTTCATGTTGGTGCCCCTGGCCATTTCTTCCTTGCAGAGAAAATTCAGCCTCACATCCTCACGCAGTTCCTCCAATGTGTCAGCAACTTCTCAACTCCCATGTTGCATTCAGAGAGGCCTCCTGATGTCTTGTCTACAGGAGTGACTCCCCAAGTCCATTTCAACCCCATGGTTCTGTTGGATGATAATCCCAGCAGGTATCAATTTGACATTGTCTTGTTTATTTAATTTGTTGCCATAGTGATTACCTTGAGAATATAAACACCACGGGGACAGATATCTTGACGGTATCACTTTCTGGCATCTGGAAGATTGCTTAGCATGTAGAACGCAGTAAGTGCTCAGTGAGTATCTGTTGAATGCATGAAGCAATAAATGAATGGACATACAGGCAAATGTAAAAGAGCAAAGTGCATTAAGAGGAAGGTTTGAAATAAAAATAGCAGTAATTTACTACTATAAATATATCCCAGGGCTTGTCCCAAGGCTGATCTTCATTCTCATCTTGTTTTCCGTGAGAGAGACCTTGGGTCTCCATCACACTCTTCCTCCACCAAAAACATTGCATTTCACCAAGTATTAGTAAATGGTAGTGAATGTATCACTTAGTATGTGCCAGGCCTGTTGTAAGCCCCTCACATGTACTAATGCATTTAATTCTCTTAGGAACTTTAAGAGGAAGAAGGAATTATTATCCTTGCTTTACAGGTAAGGCAACCAAAGCCCGAAGATGTTGGATTAAATCACACAAAGTCCCAGAGCCAGGGGTGGGAGTGTGGCCTGGAGTTGACACGAGGCACTCTGGCTCCGGGTCTGTGTCCTTAGCCCCCACACTAAGGGAAAAGAATGTTCTATCACAGCACAGGTCACAGTAACAGAAATTCCCACTAAGTCTCTGAGTCCTTCCTGAGATGTTTCTTTTCAGCCAACAACTACTTGGCTGTCTCATCATCTCCCCCAGTAGACCCTGTCACTTGATGGGCACTAATGCCTTGTCCTACCTTGTAAACTCACACTCATCTTTCCACTTACCACGAGCATTCAAAGCATCTTCCTCTTTAGAACCAGGGAGGAATGATACATTACTTTATTATTTTTCCTGTCACACTAGTAATATTGACATTAAAGTATCAGGAAGTGGGGTGGCAGTTGTGAGAGATGCAATAGGATTTATCTTTCTAGTTTACTTTTTTCCTCTAACAAGAAAGAAAGCAGAGTGATTCTGATTAAATACATTTCCTGGCCAATAAAACATTGCTTACACTCTGGCTTGTTTTTCTTTTTTAAAGACAGGGTCTTGCTCTATTGCCTAGACTACAGTGCAGTGGAATGGTGGTAGCTTACTGCAACCTTGAACTTCTGGGCTCAAGTGATCCTCCTGTCTTGGTCTCATGTTATAGGCATGTGCCCCCACGGCTGGCCTTGGCTTAGATTTTAGTTGTACCTGGGAACAAAGGTATTCCATAAATTGAAGATGATAGTATTAATAGAAATAGAAAAGAAAGAAGCTGATGGAGGAATAATAATCTTCAATAGACATTAAATATTTAAAAAATGATTGAAATTGCTGAGCTTTTCAGGAGGGAGATTTATTGAAGGTCTTGAGAACCAGCCCATGAGAGTTCAGGAACACCCATCCTTTTAGGACAGAAGCCGCACTTGGTATGTATCCTCACTCCCACCCCTACACCCAACCTTCCCTTTTCACTTGGTGGCTTTGTTCATCCCTGGACACGCCCACAGACCTCCACTCTGGATGTGACCAAGGAGACAGTCTGAGGTCACTAGCCTTGTGTCCCAGAGTGACCTGCTCTGGGTGACCCTGGCCCTTGAGGGCCCAGGAAGGATCTGACTTTGTTGTGTACCTTATACCCAAGCTCCAATTCAGAGGCTATCAGTTAGAAATAATATTATGTGTGCTTTAGGCAAAGGCGTTGGGTTGCAAGTATTTTGTTTGATAAGCCGGAGGATTTAGACCATATCCACACACTGTTGGGAAACAGGGAGAACAAAGCATGATAATCATATGTGGTTTGTTTTTTTTTGAGACAGTCCCATCACGTTGTTGCCTTCGGTAGAGTGCCATGGTGTCACAGCTCACAGCAACCTCAAACTCTTAAGCATAAGTGATTCTCTTGCTTCAGCCTCCCAAGCAGCTGGACTACAGGTGCCCATCACAATAATCAGCTATTTTTTTGCTGTAGTTGTCACTGTTGTTTGGCCGGCTTGAGCTGGGTTCAAACCCGCCAGCTCTGGTGTATGTGGCTGGCACCCTAATCACTGAGCATAAGTGTCAAGCCCATATGTGGCATTTTTTTTGAGGACAAAATCACTTTTATGGAGAATTAAGACTGGAAAATGCTTCAAAGCCTTGCAGCATGGTTCATTTACAGAATGGAGGAGGAACACGTCTGGGAGTAAACTGACTGGCTGCTACTAGCTAGGGGCAAACGAGGCCTCAGAACACCTTCACCCAACGTAATCCACCCATCATGAAACCCTATTTCACTTGGGCAATTTCACACTACCAAAGATGAGGGCAGATCACCATGTCTTCTTTTTCCTTTCCACAACTCCCCGCAGTGTGTGGTACGGTTGGTCTATTCCCCCATCGGGAAGGAATCCTCCCTTGTTCTCTGTGAGGTGGCTGCTGCTTCCTCTCTTTCTATCTCCTATAAAATATCTTCTCCACCTCTTTTTTTTTTTTGGCTGGGGCTGGGTTGAACCCACAACCTCTGGCATATGGGGCCGGTGTGCTACCCCTTTGAGCCACAGGTGCCGCCCCTCCATCTCTTAATGATCTGAAGTTCTCGTTAACCCCAGAGTTGTTCTGGTTTTATTATTTTTCAGGATTCATGTTCAGGCAAGGACTGACGTAATGGCCGAAGTCACGGTCCGAAGATGGCCATTTGTAAGAAGCCAAGCCAATCTGGAGCTTAACTGGGAAGCATGGGCGTGCTAATATAATACTACTCTTGACTCCGTAGCCCCATGTACCAAATGTCCTATTTCTTTTATTTCTCTTTGAAACACTTGGTTACATGAGAAGCCTGTTCCAATCATTTCCTCTCATTTTTGCTATGACTAACTAAAACTTCCTGCCTAGATATCTCTGTAACCCCCTGTAATTAGGCTTCTGTTTCCACCACTGTGCTGAAGCCTCTTTGGTCGAGGTCATCCATGATTTCTCACTACCAGAGATGATGGCTGATTTCCACATCCTTCTTTTTCTTTCCAGAGCTCTCTGTTGTGTGTGATTTGTGGGCCTGTTCCCTCATCTTGAAGTAGTCCTCTCTGGCTTTCCGCGCGGTGGCTGCTGCTCTCTCTCTTTCTGTCTCCTGTGAAATTTCTTCTCCATCTCCTTTAGGGGCCATCTCCTAACGATCTCAAGTTCTTGTTAACCCCAGAGCGGTTCTTGTTTTATTATCTTGCACGCTTTCTTGGTGATATCTCTCTCTGCTAGTCTCACAGTTTTAATCTTTATCTGTTTTGGTTACATGTTGCTACAACAAACCACCTGAAACTTAGTGGTTTAAAACTGTAACAAATTATTATCTCCACAATTCTGTGGTTTAACTGGGTGAGTCTTTCTGTCCTGTTGCCTGGGGTGCTGAGAGGGAAGATTGCTCAAAAATGGACTCACTGACACAATGGAAATTGGTGCAGGTCGTGGACTGGGAGAATTGAAAACCTTAGTATTCTTCCCTGTGGGCCTTTCCTCACGGCTGCTCAAACCTCCTTACAGATGGTGGCTGTGTTCCAAAGGAAGGAATCAGTGGAAGCTGCCAGTTCCCTTGAGATAGAGATTTGAAATTTCCAGATACCACTTTGCTGCCTTAAATTGGTCAAAACAATTACAAGGCCAGACCAGGGGAAATAATCTACATTTCTTGATGGGGAAATGTCATTTTCATGCAGGCAGGGAAGGAATGGATAGTGGACACACAGTAGAACCTCCATAGTTGACCACCTCCCTCCCCTGACCAGCTCCTTAAGTTGACCTAACTTTCATAGACCTGACATGCACCACTTGTATGTATCAGTAGGCCTAGTTCTTTATGTCTACCATCTCCATATGTTGCCCAGTTTGTTACAGTCTCTTGAGTGGGCAACTTACAGAGTCTACTTTATTTGGAGGTTAAGTACTATGCTCTCCTATGTGTGAAATACACTCACCATACCTCAACATTTTCATCCCACGGTGGATTCAGCTCCAAGTCTAGGACATCAGGCTTTCAATCAGGCACAAATGAGGAGGAAGCAACTCTAGTCTACTCCTTGACTGTAGGTTTTCAGCTGTGGTTTCTGGGGGTGTGAAGATCTATAAAGCAAAGAAAATGAGTGACCTTACAGGCTGACCTAAAATTATGAAAAAGAGACAAAATAAAGCCATAAATGTTGCTTCTTAAAAAAGGAAGGAACAGGAGTCACCGAGCCTCACTGTTCTTGGCAGTTCTGAAATCCAGCTGGGCACATGTAGCTGTTTTCTCCAGGGGCAGACAATGTCCCTTACTGAAGAGTTTGTTTGTTTATTTTCAGTTTTTGGCCAGGGCTGGGTTAGAACCCACCACCTTGGGTATATGGGGCCAGCGCCCTACTTCTTTGAGCCATAGGCGTTGCCCTGCTGTAGAGTTTATTTATGGTTTTTCACCACCTTTGGCTCTTTCCTGTGGAATCTTAGCTTTTCCTTCTGAATTATTGTCCCTTCTTTTCCTGTAAGAAATGTCCTGTGTTTGTCACTGAGGGGATTTCTTAGCCTGTAGGAATTTTGGGGTCCAGAGACCACTATCTGTCCCTTTGCATTTAAGCAGGTGTAATTGGATTTTAAAAAGTCCCCCATTTGATAGATGGCTATCAAATCATAATCCATGCCCAAGATGAAAGGAATATTCGTAAATCTCTTCGAGGCAGGACACTCAAAGTCAGTGTGTAGTGAGGCCCAATCTTTAAAATCTCAGAAACGCTACTGTTTGGTTAGGAGGGTCTAGGAATTTCCCCAGTAGGAAGCAGGAGGTATCACCTTGAATCTTTCTGATATTTCAACAAAGGGTCTTCTAACCACACCCTTGATCTGTTTTTCGCCTGAAGGCTATGTTTTCTTGGATTTGATTTTTGCCCTGTAGTCATTTCTTACTTTGACCATCTTTTGTTTTCCTGAGAATTTAAAACTATTTGAAAATTTCCTGTCCAGCAAGTTTGCATTGGAAATATTGCTTCTAAATTCTGCTTGAAAACCTAGCAGTTCCTTAAGCTCATTTTGTTCCTCTTGTATTTTTTTTTTTTTTAAGCTGCCATTCTTTCTGGAATTAGCCTTCCCCACGTACACACAGGTATAGGCGCTCTTTCTGTCTTTCACATTAGTGTAAGCAACATTTCACTAATTATTCTGCCAATACATAATCCATGTCCAGGTTAAATTATATTTGACCTAAACCTGTCTTTATACATCGAATCTCAGTGCAGCAAACTGCAAACTACTCTCAGAGTAGGTTCTTGTAACAAAGAACTGAGTCTCAGCCAATCCTAGGTTGCTAACTCCAATGACTTTCTTCAGGAAAGAATCCTGTCTTAAAGGACCCTAAGATACAGTGTTATAAAGTCCATAATCTGGAGGGTTGGGGTCTAAGTTTGTATCACATCTCTACCACTTACTGGTAATTCCAAGGAGGTTACCTAACCTTTTGGTGCATTCTCTCTGCATCCTTAGGGGAGGGAGGATACAAATAGGTCAGTAATTTGGCAGTTTGTTATGAAGATGAAATGAGTTAATACAAGCAATATGTTTAAAACAGTCCCTGGCTCCTGGAAGGAGAACAGGAAACCTGAGCTAGTCCTATTATTGTTAATTATTCCTACCCCAATTTTACTACCTGTCTTCAAATCCCAATCAGTGCGCACAAAGAATGAGGAAAAGTGGTTTGAAGTGAAGAGTTTTTTAATTTTCAGCAAATGAGGAAGGCAGCAGACTAGTGCCTCAAAGACTAGCGTCCTTAGTTTAAGCAGAAATACAGGGTTTTTAAAAGTTTTTTTTATTATTATTTGACTACGTGCCAGTGTCACATGTTGTGGCTTCAGGCTATTATTGTTGAACTATAATTGGAGGTTTGGGTCAACCTTCCTCCAGTGACCATAGACTCATGACTGTTCTCGGGACAATTCTGTTGAGCCACCTCCCATGGTTTAAGATACTAGAAAACAAACAGCCAAGATTATTTCTCTGCCCCTTTGATTACCGGCCTCACACAGAGATGCAGCTTTTCATTCCCTAAACAGGCAGAGCGTTTTAAAGAGACCACTGGTAGAACATCTCATTGCCCCTTTCCAGACCTTTACCTCTTTTACATTTTGATGATGGTTCACCCAGTACAGCACCTACCACTTAATAAATAACAGCTTCTTCTCGACTTACAATGGTGTTACATCCTGATAAACCCAAATGCTGAAGATATCACAAGTCAAAATTGCCTTGAATAGACTTAAACCTACCGGACAGCATAGGTCCCCCTAGACTGGCTCAGAATACTTACACTATGAGCCTGCAGTGGGTCACAATTATGTAACACAAATCTTATTTTATAAAGTGTTGAATAAGTTGTGTAATTTACTAAATAGAGCAGTGAAGGTGAGAAACAGAATGGTTGTAGGGCACTCAAAGCATGGACTGTGTATCCTGGGCGGTGCCTGTGGCTCAAGGAGTAGGGCCCTAGCCCCATATACTGGAGGTGATGGGTTCAAACCTAGCCCCAGCAGGAAAAAAAAAAAAAAAGAAAGGGACTGTGTATCCTTCCTGAAGCATCATAAAGTCAAAAATTTATAAGTCAGGGCGGAGCCTGTGGCTCAAAGGAGTAGGGCAATGGCCCCATATCCTGGAGGTGGCGGGTTCAAACCCAGCCCCGGCCAAAAAAAAAAAAAAATTTATAAGTCAATCCACCATAAACCTGGGACTGTCTATATTTGATGGTTTAAATTCTTCTGTTTCCTTTATTTTACTTTATAGCCTAACCTTCCATTTTCCCCCCAATTTCCACAATTTTCTGTTTAAATCACAGGTTGTCTTTAACCACTGAATAGTGTGACTGCCCTCCCTCACGCCCATTCCCGTACCCCGAGGACAGCAGCAGAAGTAGAGGAGATCCAGAGGTATGTTTCTTTATCTTTTTTTTTTTAGGTGCTTCTACATTCTGAGACACCAAAGATAAAGTTCTATTTGCTGTTTGCCATCTCTTTGCACTGGGGAATGTCTCCTTGGCAGATGCAAAGGTTCTTTCCCAACAGCAGCCAAATAAAGAAATAATAGCTATCAGTTGTTACTACTTCCTCATCTGCCCACATCCTGAGCAGAGCAGATGGGGAATTCTTCACATACTGGGAGGATTCCCTAAGGTAAATAGTCAGATTTGAATGCCTAATGGCCAACCATGATTCAAAGAAAATGTAGCAATGAAAAAGCATGTGAGTCCCTCACCATAGAAACAGCTCTCTGACTGAGGAAGGGAATGTCCCCTAAGAACTAGAACCAGAAAGAGCATGTTTGTTTCTTAACTAAGCCTCTGGTTTACGGTATAAAAATAAAATGGGGTGAATCATGTTCACACCTTAATCCCGGCTAGCACAGCTGGGCCAGGTGTCAGAGGATGGCTTCCTGCACCCCTATTCTGAGAACCTCTTTATAGAACATCTCCTGTCAGAGCCCAAAAGGGGCTCCTGGAGCTCCTGATGTGAGTACAGCATCTAAAAATGTCCTGCACCCCTTTCTTGGTACTTTAGAAATCATGTGTCTTTATGCAATGCTAACAGAATGATTTGGTTGATTAAAAAAAGTGCAATGAAAGTTAAAAAAACTCAGACAATGACCTGTATCAAAACAAACAGTCATGCCCCTCTCCTCATCACATAGAATCAGTGGGTTTCATGAAGATTCACCTAGGGATGGCCTGGGATTACTTCAATGCAGCACCCCTAGTGAGGGCATTAAAACATGCACACTTCTTGGGTGGTGCCTGGGGCTCACTGGGTAGGGCGCTGGCCCCATATACCGAGGGTGGCGGGTTCAAACCTGACCCCTGCCAAACTGCAACAAAAACATTCACACTTCTTGATCGTTGCCTTCTAAGGACTAATGGCGTCCTTCCCACTCTTCACCTCCCCGCTCCTCCCCCCACGTTCCACCTCCCTCCCCTCTCCAGGTATTGAAAGAGTCCATTAGAATTCCATGACATTCCAAATGCCATCTGCCATCCCAGGGGACAGTACCACAATCCTGCATCCCCCTCCCCCTGCCATCCTGTTTGAAAATCCTGCATTAAAGAACATAAGCAAATAAAAACCTTATATTATTAACTTCTGACATGCACGTCTACCCCGACTAAAGTGTTCCATCCTGTTCTCCAGGTGGGTGACCATGGTAGGCACAAATTTCAGTGGTTTCTGGCTCACATAGATCACCATCACTTAGGAACACCGCACCTCTGACCTTATCTGGGTAATCCAGGGAGCCACCTGATCCAAGCTGGGTCAGTCAACTTCTTTCCTCCTGGAAGTGATCCCTAAGAACCTGAAGATGTCCAATGAAGCAGCTCCTGCTGCTGAGGCCACTGGACTGTCCTGTCCAGCCTTTCCCATGTACTGCTGCATTAACTCTCCCTTTCACTGGGTTAATTTCTTCAGAATCCTTCTCTGAAATCCTTTTTATTTTCCCTCATGCCAACTAGAATTGGTTTTTGCCAGCAGTCAAAAATTTTTAGCTCATTTATCATTTTAATCACCATTTTCCAATGAGGAAACCGAGACCAGGATCATTGAGCAGCTTTGTCAAGGCTCAATCACCAAGGGGTTGCACTGGAATCCTGCAGTCATTTCATCCCAATCTCTCCCAACCCCAGGTATGCCAGAACAAGCTCAATGTGAGTTGTAATTTAACATTTTTACTGAGAGAAACTTCACAAAGCCTCAGGAATCACTTAGGAATGCTGTTGTGGCCCAGTGACAGTTGACAAGGAGCAACACACCCTGACAAAGACACCACCCATGGGCTGAGATGGTCCCAAGTGAGACTTGCTGGGTGCTGACTCCCCCCCCACCCCCCGGTGGCAGCCACAGCCACCCATGCCCATCAGGGATCGCAGTGGCCACAGAACAGCACTTCTGCATCTCTGGAAAAGTCCACTCTGACTTTTAGCCAGAATAAAAATTGTCTATCTCATAAATTAGCAAAATGCAGCTCTTGCTACAATGGACAGGACGGCTTCTCCAGAGGGTGAGGGTTGGGGAGGGCGGCTTCTGGATCACTCTCCTAAAGCTCCCTGCAGCTTTTTGTATTTTCTGTCATCCTTGCAACCCACACAAACATTGTCCAGACCTCAAAGATACAATGATTAGCTGGTTCTTTTTCAGTTCATTAGCCCTTCTGATATATTAGTAGATTATCAAAAGCAGTTTCAGTAAGTCATAAAATCTGTTTGGTATTAAGTTGACACATGATATGTTTTTCTCCATCCAACTAAATAGTTTCCTTCCAATCTGGACCAGATGAGTACCCTGGGACTTGCATGAGCTCATGCGTGTGTCTGCATGGAATGCGGCATGCAGGGTCCCACTGGACGTGTGAGCACGTGTTTGGCCCAAATGGAAATGTCCTTAGGCACTGATGCCTCCATTAGGGACAGGACAAAGATGCAGGATCAGATATGGCATCTGTAAAATGTTAATGTCCTAGTGATGCTCTCTATTTGAGTCATTTTGGCGTTCAGGTTGATGGCTGGTTTAGGCTAAATGGTGACAAGTATGAAATTGCCTTTATTTAGTGGCCCCTTGGGGACAGCCTCCCACCCCTGCTCCAACCAACAGTGCCTCTCTCCACAGCAGCCTCCCTGAAGCCCCACAGGCTGCTCTGCTCTTTCTTTCTGCCCCCCTTTGAACACCTCTTATGTGCCAGGCACAAGAGAAAGAACAACAACAGCCCTTGCTTCTAGAATACAGAGGATGTGATAGACATGTGAACAGGCAGGTGTCCCACAGCAGGACAAGATGGATGTATTGGGGCAGATGAAGGGTTCAAACTAGCGTGGGGAGTGTGAGTCAGGGAAGGATTTCAGGAGGGGTAACCTAGGAATGAACCTTCAACACCATTAGGCACCTTAAGAGGAAGGTGCCCCTCTGGCCAGAGGCAGTGCTGTGCAGGGCAGGCCCAATGTTAGCTGGTTTCGTTCCCTATTCACCCTCTCAACCAGGTGCCTTGTAAAGGTGACAACTTGAACAGCCGTCCATGGTATACTGGGATCACTCATGAATATTAGTCTACTAGGGATGCTTAACAAATGACCAGAAACTGGGTGGCTTAAAACAACAGAAATTTATTCTCTTACAGTTCTGGAAACCAGAAGTCCTATAGTTATGTGTTGGCAGGACCACACTCCCTCTGGAGACTCAAGGGGAGACTCCTTCCTTGCCTCTTCCAGCTTCTAGTGGCTCCAGACAGTTGTGGTTTGAGACTGTATCACTCCAATCTTGGCCTCTGTCTTCAAGTGACTTCCCCGAGGGGTTAAATCTCTCTCTATCTTTCCCTTATTAAGACACCTGTTGGGGAATCTGTGGCTGCCCTGGTAGTCTAAGGGGATCTCATCTCTAGATCTTAAGTCATTTACATCTGCAAAGACCCTTTCTCTAAACAAGGTCACATTCTCAGGGTCTGGAACTGAGGACATGGTCATATCTTTTTGTGGCCACTATTTAAGCTGCTGCCCTGAGAAGAAGGGAAGGAAGGAGCTCCCACATAGAAGAAAGAGCATCTGAAGGTCCAGAGGCAGCTGTGGGCTTCTTGGGTTCTAGAAAGTGGCAAGGATGCCTGGATGTCAGGATGCTGGAGGTGCAGGGAGAGCTGAGGCTGGCCAGGGAGGTGAGGGCCAAGGGTGCCCAGCCAAGAGGCTTGGACTGGAGCCCAGGGCAATGAGCTGGCCTTGCATGCTCTTAGTTCTGACAGAGAAAGATCACTTGGGCTGGAGGTAGAGAATGCATGGGAGAAGGGCAAAACTCGAGGGGAAAAAGTTCCTCCCAAGAGGATGTTGTCACTGCTCAAGTGAAGAATGGGGTGGGCTGGCCTGGGGAGAGAGAAAGTGAGTGTGTGATGCTGAGTGGTGCCTGGCGACTGGTGTGAGCTGACAGGGGAGGGAGTGAGAGTCTGAGCCGACCCTGAGGTCTCGGTCCCAGCCCTAGCACTCTGGTCAGCCCACTGTCCACACTTGGGCAGCTCCGGGTTCACCAATGCTGCTCTTCACGGGTAAGCTGTTTGCACTTGAGAACTTGTTTTTTTTTTTGTTTTTTAAGCAGGCCTAGGCTGGGTTCAAACCAGCCAACCCCAGTGCACAGGGCCAGCACTCTAACCATTGAGCTATGGGCATCCAGCCCTCACTTGAGAATTAGAACACAAGTTTTCAAGAGCTTTTCAATCACTTTAAAGGACCCCCTTAAGTAATTGAACTGAATTAAAGAATCACTTTAAAGAACCCCCCTAAGTAATTGATTGAATAGTGTTCCCCTAAACCCATGTCTACCCAGACCCTGTGAATATGACCTTACCTGAAAAGGGGCTTTACAGATGTAATTGCATCAAGAATCTAAAGAGGTGAGGTCATCATGGCTTACCCAGGGGGGACCTGAATCCAGTAACAAGTGTCCTCCTATGAGGCAGGAAGAGGAGGTTGGAGGCTGGAGTGGTGCAGCCACAAGCCGAGGAATGGCAGGGAAGCTGGATGAGGCGAGGAAGGAGTCTCTTCAAGAGCTTCCAGAGAGCCTGCAGCTGACACCTTGACTCCAGACATTTTGGCTTCCAGGCCTGAGAGAGAATGACTTTCTGCAATTTTAATTTAAAATGCCACATCTGTGGTACTTGGTCACGGCAGCCCTAAAAACCTTCTACAGACTGATGATGAGCACAGAAGACGTTTGGCATTAAAATAATATGAAGGGGAAGGCAAATAGCGAGATGTCCAAAGAGACTGGGTTTGTGGGAGCTCTGTTATGGTGGCTGTTTTGATCCTTACAAAGGGCCTAGCAGCCTTTCCTGAGGGCTACTCTGGTCTTCCCGCAGCTGTGCCACTAGGGACCAAGCTGTCTCGACCTTTTAAGTGAGTTTGCTAATCCCTGCACCTGTTCTCTGTGGTAATATAGCTGTTCTTTCTGTCATGCTAGCGTGCACCGGGCAGCTGATGGAGAATTGCTGTCTCTTGATACTGATCATGCCGTAAAAATGGCAAGCTGATTAGTCAGCTGAGAGGAGAGGCCTTCTCTCCATTAGAAGCATGATCTAATGCTGTAATCACCTAGCCTGCTGACAGCAGCCAAGTGTTTGTGGTCGCAGAGTCCCCAGAACAGGTGAAATCTGTTAAAAAGTGTCCTGCTACGTGGTTTCAGCTATCCTGCAGACCGGCTTAAGGCTCAGTCCCTGGAACATAAGAACAACACAGAACCCGTGTATCCTTGAGTTTATTACAACCTTCCAAGGCCACTCTTAAAAAATATATATGCACATAAAATAACTCCAGCTTCCAAACTATTAAGACTTTAGGAAGCCCAGGGCTCCATCTGAATGTGTGTCCCTGATCTCTGAAATGGACTCGGTGCCTCCCTTCATCCCTGAGGCAATGCTAACACGAGGCTTTCTGGCTTAAGGAACACCAATGCAGAGAGGGCAAGTTTAAGTTCAGGGTCAGCCATGACCAACCACACCCCAACTCCTTGAGCTATGTCTCATCCCCACCACTTCCTACTGGTCTCCCTTGACCTGCAAACTCTTGGGATACTGCTGGGCACATTCTCTGCTTGACTGTGTCTCTCCTCCCCAAATGCCAAGCCCACCAACGTCTTCCCTCCATCCATAAGAGGAAGCCCCAAATCCATTACACTGGCACAACCCCCTCCTTCCCACTTTGGTAGACGCAGAACCTGAGTGTTTCCTTGTGTAGGCCTTCCCATTCCAGAACAGAATTTCCTTTTGCACAGACAAAAACTCAATTAAGTGCTTTTTCTCTATCAGAAAACCTCGGCCCCCACAGACCAATTTGGGTTTCCATTTTTAGCAGCACAAAGAATTGGAAGAAGCTTCAAAATTACAGTTCTTCCTCAAAGGCTCTGAAGAGCCGGGACCCAATTCTCAGGCAGAATCAAAGTTTACATACAGAATCTCCTTCCCCTTACCTTCATTACAGGGAACATTTTCCCCCAGCCCACAGGGAACTTGATTTTATAAAACAGTTCTCTTCCATTAATCAGCACTGGATGACTTTGGGCAAGAAGGTTAACTTGTCAGAGCTTCAGGCTCCTTATTGCTAAAACGAGATGAATATTGATAATACCTTTTGCACAGGGTTATTGACTAGAACTTAAAAAAAGACTGTCTAGCATGGTACCTGGCAGAGAAAAACTGTTCAGTGAATCCTAAGAGCTACTTCTTCCTTTTATTATATGATGAAGCAATAGTTTGCTTTATTGCCTTATACAGGTATTAGAATACAGTTCTAAGGATTATATGAGCGTGCAGAAACCACTTCCCAAAGCCGCACCAAGACCCCCAAGGAGCCAAAATCCTCTCCTTTACTGGACTCTCTGTTGACTGTATATTTGCACGTATCTGTAACTATTTCTTTGAGACTAATTCCCAGATGTAGAATTGGTGGTGCAATACGGTTTCCAGGAGTGCTGCTATCCATTGCCTAATTGCCCTGTGCCAGTTTAAATTCTCTCTGGCATTGAGTCAAAGAAGCTTTTATTGGGGGGGGGGTGGATCTTGGGGTTTTTCTCATAATACAGTAATTTGCTGGGTAAAAATGCTATCTTAGAGTGGTTGTTCAAACATGAAAACTAAGGATACAACAAGTCCACACCACTTATTTTAAGAACCAAGATCCCAAGACTCGGAGAGTTTAAGCGACTTAGCCAATTTGTCTAATTAGTAGGACAGCCAAAATCCATTCTCCATGTTTCCTAACTCTGGAATTCTTTCCATTATTCCACTCCAGAGAGGGAGCGTTAGCCTAGAGGTGAACTGCTCAGAGCCTACTTAATCACAAAGTTCAATTAGAACAGAAGGAACGTGGCGCAGAGCGGAGAGCCAACACGGGAACTAATTAGTGTCCAAAACTCAGATCAGGTGTCCAGGACCGCTGTCCCTGGTAGCGCCACCTACTGGTGAAATTTTAGATTTGCGCAGGATTCCTTTCTATGGCGCTGAAGGTAGAATGGGAAAAATCCCTGGGAGATTTGGGCTGGGGCAAATTGTCTTCTTCTAGGAAGAAGTAGGTAGAAAACTTAGTAGATATGGAGTTACTGAGTCACGAGCCATTGGGACTTAAATTTCTGTGGTCTCAGAATTGCTGTGAATGAAGTTCCAATTTCCTGCAGCAGCTAAGTCGGTTTCCTGTTCTTCCTATTATGTGTACAGAAAATAACTGCCTTCATTTTTCTGTAATCTGATTCTAGTTTAAGCCCACATTCTGCTAGTGGCAGGAAACTTAGCATACAATGACTTCCAGGTAAAATCATTCTGTTTGGATTTTATGCAGTCATTTCCCTTCTTCCCGAGGTCGCGGCTAAGATCCTAGATTGAAGATCAGAATTGTGTAGGGCTGGAACATGGGGTACTGGAGGTGGTAACAGAGAGATAGGGATGGTCTGGTCCACAGGCACCCTTAGCCTGAAACAGACCTGGTCTTTGGCCATTGCATCTGTCCAGGCTGGCACCAGCTGGCCACACGGGGCAATCGAGCCTACGTGGCTCAAATTCCTCCTGTCCCAACTTCAAGCACTGCTCAGATCTAATGGTCTTCTTTTAGCCAGTTCATCCCCATCTGGGGGGAGAGAGGGAAATTTTCAAATGTTCTACACATTTGGGTTGTAGAAGGAACAGGGGGCTTTCCCAGGGCCCCTTTGCTGTTTGTTCTGTAGCCCTGTCTTCCCCACCAGGGCTACAATACGGTGCAGAGCTTGGCAGACCATGTTCAATAAAGGGCCAGATGCCAAGTATTTTAGGCAAGCTGTCATTGTAGCACAAAAACAACCACAGACAATAGGTAAACCAATGCTCTTATTTAATAAAACTTTGTAAAGATCCGTAGTTCCCTGCATTTGGCCCCTGGAAGTAGTTCCATGACCTCATGGTATTTCATGGTCCACTTCAACTCTAGGCATTGCCCAGAAAGCAAGGCACATACTCTCTCAGGTCTTGGGACTCCTAAACCTCTCTTGAGGATTTATATTCCACTATCGTGCTCCAGAAAATCACAAGATAGGGGAGCTGGCAAAATATAAGACCTCGCAGGGATGTGTCAGGCTCTAAGCATTCTCCTTCCCTTCTCCTCTTTCCCCGGCCAGAGCAACCATCCCCTCCTCTCTTTTCATTTTTTTGTTCATATAAACTTTAAGTCATGCTTACTTGGGCCTAGACTTTAGATTCCATCACGCTTTTCCATCAGAACCCTTAGCCGTGGAAACTCTAATCTCTTCACTGAGAGCCAAGAGCCTCAATGGGGCTTGGCTCAGGTCTATAATCCCAGCACTTTGGGAGGCTGAGACAGGAGGATCACTTGAGGCTAGGCATCCAAGACCTCATCTCTACAAAAATAAATAAGTAAACTAAAAATTGAAAAAGAGCTTAAATGGCTCAAAGTCAGGAATTTGATCTTTGTTCTTTATAATCCTTCTCTTTTGTTCTTTATAATCCTTCTCTTCCCCGGTAGCCTTGGACACCTGGAATGATTGGGAATAATGCTCAATGACATGCTTTCAACTCTTGCTAAGTCCTGGGCCTTATCCACACTCTAAGGGCAGCTGGATTCAAATAGGTTTGGGGCCCAAAGTTTGTTCATCTGCCTTTATCTTATGAGGAACTGAGAAGAGTGAGGCTAATTTGAGATTTTTTAAAAACCCTGCTCAAGTTGCGACTCTTTTAGACAGGGGTAAGCACATGGTTTCAGCAAAGGGAAAAACTGAGAATATTTCAGGCTTTGTGGGCCATTCTCAAATGCAACTCTCAACTTGCAATTACTCAACTCTGCCCGGGGAAAGTTGCAAGTAATCATACACAATGATTCAACGAACGTGTGGCTGTGTTCCAATAAAACCTTCCTTATGGACCCTCAAAATTTGAATTTCATGTAATTTTCACATGTCATAAAATATCATTCTCTTTTTGATTTTGTCCCAATCATTAAAAAATGTAAAAAATCTTCTTAGCTTAGAAGCAAGTATCCAATGTACTCAATACTAACAGGAAGCCAGTAGACAACCCAGTGCACAGCCGCACACAAGAAAGACTCGACTCAATTCAAGTTGGGGGCAGGAGGAAGAAGGAAGGAGAGAGAGGGGAGAAGGGAGGGGGATTAGTGTATTATTGGGCACAGTGTAGGGGTACAGGACACAACAACAACTGGGACTCTACCTAACAAATACAAGCATTGTAACCTAATTGTGTATGACCTCCCATTAATCTGAAATTTAAAAAGAATAATAGATTGAAAAAAAAAACCAAAATGATCTTAGTTTGCAGGACATATAAAAAACAGGTGGCTGGTTGGATTTGGCCGTTGGGCCCCAGTAGTAGGAAGGTCATGACATTAATTACGTGAGGCTCAACAATGAACTTGGTAAGGAAAGGAAATAGAATAAGAGAAGACTGCAGAGGACAGAAAATGTCAGAGCACACCATTCACAGAAAGGGTTTTCTGGAATGTTGACTCCAGCTAATGCACGTGTGGATGCGTGTGTTAGATTGGGAGGGAGAATGTATTTCTTGCTGTGGAATGTGGCTGAAAATGTTTGAAAATCATCTCTATAAACGTTCCGGGCAACACGATATTTCTATCTCCAAAGACTTCCTTCTCTATTCATTCCACACACCGTAAGATTTGATGTTAGCCTTGCCAGATAAAATATAGGGCACTCAAATCTGAATCACAGATTCAAAAAAAAAATGCATTTTTGGTATAACTCTCTCATGCAATATTTTGGAAATACTTAAACTAAAAAAAGTATTCATCGTTTTTCTTTTTTTTTTTCTGCTGTTGTCTTCCCCAATTATTCATTTTTTATCAGAGACTCAAATTCAAAACTATCTTGTTTTGTTTCTTTGTTTTTCTGAATCAGACAACAATGTGGCATAGTATAGATTATTTCCTTTTCTAAGTAATGATCTTAACACCCAGGCCAGCAGTCCAGTTCAGTTGGTAACTTAAGGGAAGACCCGGCATTTACAAATCCCTCCCCTATGCCCGATTCTGTGCTCTTTCAAAATTGCGTAAGTGCTGACTCTCACGATAGCACTTTAATAAGGGGACAGCTTCATTGTCTCCGCCTGACAAGTGAGGAGCTGAGGTGCAGCTTGGCCTCAGGTGCGGCAGGAAGAGGGCTCTTCTGACTCCGATTCCTCCCTGCATCACCAGGTTGTTCGGAGAGGCGAGTCCAGTGAAAGGGGGCAGGCAATTCTCAGTCCTGGCGACACAGCAGGGAGGGAGAGCAAAACAGGGGGCATAGTGCATGGGGGTGCAGGCATCAGGGCACGTTGTCTGTGGTGCACTGGAACCCAAAATTAAGCCAACAAAATTCTTTTTGTGATGCTGTGCAATGTCAGTGATGACATGTCCCCTCCCCATCATGCTGACCTCCCGACTTGCTGCTCAGCAGAGAGTTTCTGCTCACTCAGAAAATGTTATTTTTTTCTTTCTTCCTTGTGCTTGGATCTCTCTCTCTCTCTCTTTTTATAGTGAGTTTTGCTTTGTTGCCTGGGTAGAATGCCATGGTGTCATCATAGCTCACTGCAAACTCAAACTCCAAGGCTCAAGCTATCCTATCAGCCTCCAGAGTAGCTGGGACTGCAGGCACCTGCCACCATTCCTTGCTATTTTATTATTATTATTATTTTTTTTTTTTTGCAGTTTTGCCCAGGGCTGGGTTTGAACCTGCCACCTCCGGCATATGGGGCCGGCACCCTACTCCTTTGAGCCCAGGTGCTGCCCTGTTGTTATTATTTTTTTTATAGAGACAGTGTGTCAAGTTGTTGCTCAGTCTGGTCTCCTGTCTTCAAGTGATCCTCCCGCCTCTGTCCCCCAAAGTACTACAAATATAGATTATACGGTGTGCCCCACGCCTCTTCCTACCTAACTCCCCCCTGCCACTTTCTCTTTCTCCCTCTCTCTGTCCTGGCAAATAAGTTGCAAGCCGTTTCCAACTCTAATTGGTGATGGCAGCCTGGAGTGTCGGGTTGAGAAAGATTCTAAAGTTGAGCCTCTGCTCAAAGCTCGCTACTTAGTTGGCATGTTTGCCACAGGAAGGTAAGAAGTGTGACGTGGAAACTACACATTTGCCATCCTGTCCTGAAATGCTGCAGCCTCCAGAGAGCGACCAGCTGTGCTGAGTCCTGTTCACCATGAACCCAAACCCCCTTCCAGCCTAAGACAAGGAAGAAGGGAAGAGGAGGAGAGTTCCTGCTCACACATCCCTTCCTCTCTCCCTTCTCCAAGCCACACAATTCCTGAGTGACCTGGAAGCGGGATAGAATAGATCCAAGAGGCCCGAGCAGGCTGGACAGGCAGGACACAGAGGCCGGGGGTGAGCTGCTGGCTCCCCTCCTCCCACAGCCCTTCACCACCTGCGGCCATTGCACTGGGCTCACGGTGGGTGACCAGAGGCCCCTGGCTGCCTCTGCTGGACGCTGTGGAGAGGAATGCCTTCTCTTGATTCCAACGTGTGGATGGTTGAAGACAGGGCGACAAAAATAGGCTGAAGGCAAGACTTTCCATTCGTCTATTCCCCCCAAAGCAGTTTCTGCTTGGACACAAACCTCCATCTTCCTTAAATTCCCAAATTGAGTAACTACTTGGAAGCCTTTCTTGATACTTTTATTTTCAAATGATTTTTCCAGCTGTAATTTTTCTTCAATCTGGAATTTTGCTCTTTCTGCTGCAAACTTCATTATAAATCCAAGTTTAAAATCAGGCCTATTATAAATAGTCTTTGTATACAGCAGGGATTTGGGCTTGCCGTGTTTTAACCTTGAAAATAGTCTTCCACTTAGATATCTCTGTAATTACTTGGCACCCCAGTTTACCCTCCTCCCCAAAACTGGAGGTAAGACGAGTAGGGCCACAGGCAGGACTTCAGATGGAAGGAGCCAATAGATTTAAGAGCAGGTTTAAGGTCAAGGAGAAGTAATGTCCAAGGGCATATAAAGGTATTTGGATAGCTTCTTAAATATTTAATAGCTTTGGCAATACCTTATTTAGTTGAATTAGGGCCTTGCGGGTGTAGAAATACCTCCTAAGCTAGTCAATTTCCTCTTGAGGAGTGGTGGAGGGAAAGAGCATCCGTTCCTCTTAAGACTCAGACCACTAGTGTACGTTGTGCAGAGGTCAGGATATTAACCGTGACACAAAGGAGAATCCATGAAGTTTTGATGCTTCTGGCACATGTACATCTCAAAATTGCAAATTTGATTTTTCTGAACACACCGGAGTCGCAAGAGTGTCCAAGGAAATGGGTCTAGACTCTGGAGCTTTGTTCTGTGTTGCTTCAGCCGAATGATTTAGTGAGTCATTCATCATGCTTTCCCCCAAGGATTCAGTGTTGTTTTTCATTATGTCCTTAAACTCAACTTCTAGGCCACTTAGTTGGGTCTCTTTACCAGACTCTCTGGAGCCCTATTAATTATTACATCAGAAATATTTTTCCTGCTTAGATAACCCCAACTTTTCCCTCTCCTATCCCTGTCTCCCTACACAACCCTTCAAGGCCCCCTACAGACCTCAAGTCAGGCAAGCCATCCTGGACTTATCCAACGCCCTATGATTCCTCCCATCTCTGAGCTCCTCTTGGGGGCATCATCAATGCCCAGTCTTTGCACTTGGACCTTGGATAATCTCCTATAGTTGTTAAAATTTTTCTTAAGAGAAAAGATTACATTGCGTGCCTTTTTCTTATGTTTTCCCAAACGCCTGGCCTATGGTGGGCATGCCTTGAGCAATACTGGATTGGTGAGTGGTTGAGAATCCTTAGCTGGGCCTACAGTTCATGCATCTATAAACCTAGAGCTTTCCTTTGTCTTTGTGGGGCTTGACCCGAGTTTGCCCCCAGCCTTACACAATTACAGGAAAAATAGCTTTCAAAGTAGGAAGCTAGTTCTGTGAATCCATGTTTCCTTTGTTGGGCAATGATCTAGCTGCATATGGTCTGGCATTTGCTGACACATAGTGTACTCACTCATTTTTTTTTTTTTTTTGTCAGAAAAAGACTATTTCCATTCAAGTCACAAGTGATGAAGGGCAGGGTGGTTTCTCTGTGACCCTGGGCGAGTCATTTCACCACCTTCAGCTATAGCTTCCTCTTCTACAATTTTCCAGCTCCAAAATTTGGTGATTCTATGATTTTGTGGCTGCCCAACCCTGCAAACATCTCATCTAATTGTTTTTATGACAAAGGGAAGGACTCTGAATTTCGTTCTCTGCTCTGGATCTGATGTTGGTGGATGGAGCAGAGATTCGGGTTGTCAGAGGCTGTGCTTGTCTGTATGAATAATAGCTCCTCATAACTTGCTAGCTGAGGCTCAGAGCACACTCTAAGGATGGTGGCATTAACTTATCTACCCAGGGACATTTAGATGTTCTGGGTTTTTTTATTTTTTTTTATTTTTTTTGAGACGGGAGCCTTAAGCTGTCCCCCTGGGTAGAGTGCCATGGCATCACAGCTCATAGCGACCTCAAACTCCTGGGCTCAAGCGAGTCTCCTGCTTCCGCCTCCCAAGTAGCTGGGACCACAGGCACCTGCCACAACGCCCGGCCATTTTTGGGTTGCAGCCATCATTGTTGTTTGGCGGGCCCAGGCTGGATTTGAACCCACCACCTTGGGTGTACGTGGCTGGCACCTTAGCCACTTGAGCTACAGGTGCTGAGGCAGATGTTCTGGTTTAAAAAAAAAATGTTCTACTAATCTTTCTCCCCACTGCTCATAACCCTGGTAGTGAGGAATCTTCTGCCATGGTTCTGTAACATGGGTCAATTTGATTCTCCTATTAGAGCGTCTGGAAGACTTAAGACACGAACCAGTGAGTAATAAAGTAACTAATAAAGGCTTTCTAAGATGCCCTTTCTCTTTCTTTTTTGTGGCTGGTGTAATCGTAAGACTCTCTACCATTGTTTGCCATATTTTATGAGTTGTTGCCTTTGGGGACTTACGTTTTTGCCATCGTTTTCAGTGTCACATCTTGAGGACAGATGTCTTGGGTAAGACATGAGTTGATTTTCACTCTCCAAAAGCTGGCCCTTCTCTTAGACAGGGAGGAGAGAAACCCACTCAATTATGCGGCTTTTAAATGAATGTTTACATCTCTATAAAGTCAGCTCTCTGCGATGATGGAAGAGAGGTCTAAAGTTAATTAAGAAATGTCTATTATCTAATTGCTGTTACATTCAATAAGCTGTTTAAAACAGAGAAATTAAAAAAAAAGCAACCCCAGAAATTATTTTGCAGAGTTTTAAAAAGTGAGTTAATTGGATGCAATGGATTTGGTCTTCTAAAGGATTTGCAGCTTTTTTCCCTAAGAAGGCATTGTTCAGTGGGAAGGGACAGTGGGGTTATTCCTCCTTGTTAAGTAAATTTGGCGTGTGATTTATGGGCTTCTATTTCCACGTACACTCAAGGAAGCAGTTCTCCTTTGAAATTTACAAAATAATAAAGGCCAAAAAAAAAAAAAAAAGGCAGGTAAGGAAAATCAAGAGTTTCAGAAGAAAATAAGCTGTCTGGGTTAGAACTGGAACCATGGTAGGGCCCAGAAATCTTCTAATATTCTGCCCATTAAAGGTTCCTCTTTAAATAAATGTTCACATGCAAAAGAGGGGGGCAGAGCTCCATCCATTTGGATTCTACAGCATGTCGGTCTACTCACACTAGACAATGGTGAGCTCAATAATTCCACTTTTTATCCATTGCTGTGTGAAGTTCATTATTATCTGTTTCGAATTATTGTTCATTTCGAGAGCCCTGCAATGAAAAAGCATGTCAAGGCTTTGAAAGAGCACTTGGCCTTCCCCGAAAGCTTTGTGAAACTTTTCTTTGGAAATGTTTCTGCTGAGGCTGTGCATTGGCTCCGAGTGGGTGTTGGGGATGGGCGCCTGTGCTTCCCCTTTTCAAATTTGTTTACCTTAAATACATCTCCATGGAGACAAGGTCTGCTTCCGAGTTGACTTTAAGGGTTGTCCATAAGAGGAACGAAAAGAAAATATATAGATAGCTGAAATTCTCATATAATCCCAAAAAGGTCAGGCAAGACAAGGGACGGTAAGTTTCACTGACCCCCTCTTGAAGACTGATGATGATTTTAAATAAGTTTTCTTATTTAGTGCTGACAGCTAGATGGTATTTTCTCTGTTTGACAGACGAAGACTTTTAACTTCTGAACATTTACTCAAATAGTAAGTAACAAACCCAGATTTGAACCCAGACCTGTCTGACTCTGGTGCCCACGCTCTTTCTCTAAAACCACATTGCCAGTCATTTCGTCCTCTCCCTCCCACCTCCCCCAAGCATTTTCCAGAACGATATAAAAACAGGCCACCCTTGATGTTACCTTCTTTGGGGTAAATACAGTGCTTGTGAGGAAAGAGAAACCACGAAGGATGGAGAGCAAGTGGTCTGCATACTCTACACACTACATCAGCAGCAGCAGCATTGGTAGCCATTGCCCCAAATTTCTGGAATCCCTGACCAACCCAGAAAAACATGATTTAGTTGACAAAGCCTCACATAGGAAGGTCTCCATTTACCAAATTGTCCTCTAGGCTTTGCTTTGAGGAGAAAGAAGCAGGGTGGACTGGAAAGAGTCTGCAGATCCAAGTTCAAATCTTGACCTCACCATTTGTGAGGACTCTCAGAGCCTCAAATGTAAACAGCAGGATCTAGCCCCCACATGTTTCTGGCTAATGGCAATAAGCAATACCCTTCATGTATCCATTCCTGACCATGGTCTCTGGCGCTGACAGATACAAAAGTCAGTTTGTAGGGAAAGTCAACAGGGCTGGGAAAGAACTCACTCTAAGGGGAGCGATCTTTTGTGGAGACTCGTGCGTACTGTCCTGTGGCTGACAAAAGACCTCAGTCCCATTCAGTAATTGCAGAAGCTTTGCCATTGTCTAGGCACAGTGCATGGCTCACACCTGTAGTCCTAGCACTCTGGGAGGCTGAGGTAGGAGGATCCCTTGAGCTTAGGAGTTTAAGATCAGCCTGAACAAGAGCGAGACCCCATCTCTACTAAAAGTAGAAACACTAGCCGGATGTCATGGCAGGCACCTGTAGTCCCAGCTACTCGGGAGGTTAAGGAAGAAGGCTCGCTGGAGCCTGGGAGTTTGAGGTTGCTGTGAGCTAGGTTGAGGGAACAGAGTGAGACCCTGTCTCCTACACCACCCCCCAAAAAAGCTTTGCCATTAAACCACTGCACTGGAACTAACTCCCATTGTAACTAAATCCAACACAAAATAAGCTCTTTCCTCATCATTTCAGGGGTCACAAAATCTCTGACATTGAGGCACAGGGATTTAAGTTCTAATGGTCCCCAAGAAGGTGACAGAGCTGGGACCATCAGCTGGGGGTCCCTTCATGGAACATTGAAGACCTGAGGCCAGAAATCCTAGCTCTGGGAGCCATACAGGTAGGTGAACCACCAAATGAGATTCACGAATGTTTGCAGAGCTTCGAGTTTTCCCAGAAATATATGAAGGGTGAGCCACTGAATATCGAACTTCCTATAATTAAGCAAGTGGAACCTTGGAGTTGCTGAAATGTGTGTAGAGATGGGATTGAGACCAGACTATGCTTGCTGGAGAAGTTACCTTTTAGGTTATTAATGGAATGATAATATGGTAGGACTTAATTATTATCTGTTTTGAATTATTGTTCATTTCAAGAGCCCTGCAATGAAAAAGCATGTCAAGGTAGGACTGGCCTATGGTAGGACTTCAGTAAAATGTGAACTATCTTGATCTGTCCGGGACAGTGTCCAGGATACTGGACAGAAGCCTCCATGATGGCCCAGATCTCAGGGAGAGGAAAGCCAAAGAGATCAGCTATCAGGGTGCCGTGTCAAAGAAACCTTAGACTCAGCAAAAGGAGAGGAGGTGTAAATCTGGGAATTAGCTGAGAGAATCCAGAACAGGCAGGAGGCAATCCAGAGGGGTAAAGAGACTTAGCCAGAATTACATGCTTATTCAAGGTCAGCAAGGGACTGGACACTAATGACCCTCTGCTCTTCCTTTAACTTGGTTTTGATAATTTCAGACTCACAGAAAAGTCACAAGACCAGTACAAAGAATCCCCATATACCCATGTGCTTTTCACCCAGATTCCCCAAACGCTAACATTTTACTCCTTTACCTTATCTTATGTCTATGTTGTCATCCATATTATGTCTTTTCTGATCTATTTGGGACATGATGCCCCTTTAATTATTTCAGTGTGTCTCTCCTAGAAATAAGAACATTCCCTGAGCTAACCACATTTACGATGACCCAATTCAAGAAATTTGTAGTGAGGCAATACTATTATCTAATAGACCAGCTTTATTAAGATTTAACCAATTACCCCAATACTACCCTTTAAATCAAAAGACAATTCCAGACCGTGCCTTGCGTTCAGTTATCATGTCTTTCTGATCTCCTTTAAGCTGCAGCAGTTCCTCAATTTTAGTCATGATACTGACATTTTGGGGGAATACAGGCCAGCTGTTTTGTAAAATGTTCCTTAGTTGAGGTTTTTCTGGTGCTTCCTCTTGAGCAGATTTGGGTTATACTTTTTTTGGCAGGGATAACACAAACGTGAGGTTGTGTTCTTCCCAGGGTGTCATTATGGGGGGGCAAATGCTGTTGATTTTTCTCAAAACTGGTAACGTTGACTTTGATCACTTACTCAAGGTGGTGACTTCTAGGTTCCTCCGCTGGAAGACTGTTATTTTTACCTTGGCATTAATTAGAATCTGCAAGGTAAAACTTTGAGACTATGTGAGTAGTCTGTTGTTTCTCAAACTTGCCCATGACTCAGCATCTGTTGACGTGCTCACCTGATTCAAGGATAATTATGATAGTTGCCCCACAATGGAACCTGCCTTCTGACCTCCATTAAGTTCAATAAGCAAAGAACGTCTGCACCCTTCACCTCTCCTGCATGCACCTCCATGCCTTGGCTCACGTGCTTCCTCTTTCCTGAAATGTCCTGCTACCCTCCTCCCTAAATATTTGTCAACAATGTCTTTCAAGACCCAACTCAGAATTCATCTCCAAGACTCTTTTTCCTGATTTACCTTCCAGCAACTCACAGCTGATCATTCTTTCAACCTCCTTTCACTCCTGACTCTAATGTTTCTGAGTTCCTGGGCATTTCTTGAATATTTAACTTTGCCTTTCAGAGTGGCTAGGGCTGTCTTACTTTTCATAACATGCTTTCTGAACGATCAGTGGTTAAGCGCCAGTTGTTTCTAATTTCCAGGATATTGAGGGAGAATATGTGGTCCTAAGGTGTATGAGTCATCACATGAGTTTAACAGCACCCCCCAAATGGTCTCTACTGCCCTGTTCTTTGAGACGGGTCCATTGACCATGTGCTCAGGCATTGTGGCAAAGTAAAATTGTTTCTAACCCCTCATTTTCTGTACTTAACGTGGTCTGGTAATATTTTGGGTAGCATATTTTAAGCTACCTCCTCCCCCTCCCTACACCCTATTCCTAGACTCAGAAAGATATATAATGGCAGTCAGACAACAAATAAAATCCTTTCCCCCCATTGCCTCCATCCCATTTGATTTTGACAAGATCCCTCTCTGTGACATAATTACCACCAAAGAGACCTGAGACCTCATGGGTGAAGGAATGACAAATGGTGGCCCGTAATGAAGAATGAGTGTGAGGCACCTGGAGGGAACTTTACTATGACGTGAAATAACTCCTGACAGCATAATACTTTAAAGGAACAGCCAGAACTGCACTTGTCATTTGAGTAAGTCTGTCTACAATCAGGTGAGAGATAGAACTAACTGTCCCTCTCCATTTCCCTTCATCTGAGATTCCCCATATTCATATAAGAATGTCATTTAAAAGTGTATATTGATTCTCTATTAGATGCCACTCAGGCGCCGTGGTCAGTCTTAGGAAAGGGGAGAAAAGTGAAACACTGTCCCTGCCCTCGTGGAGCTGAGGTTGCACTGGGGAGGCAGAGCTCAGCCTGCAAGGGAGAAATTGACAGAAGGGAAGATGTGCCCTTCCAACTGAGATCTGGCATGGGGGGGGGGGGCTCTCACATTCAGAGGCTGCCTGAGTGCCCATGTGACTGGCCCCAGAGGGGCGAAGGACATGAATTCAGCTAGGCCAGTAGAACTCAGCCCTTGTGGGCCAGTAAGGATTTGGGCCTTGAGAAATCTTGTCCAGGCAAGCGATGGGATCAGATTGCATTTTGGGGGAGATTTCTGTGTTATAGAGAGAATGTGCTGGAGGGGTCAGAGTGGGCTCAGTGGGACTAGTTAGAGGGCTCTCACTTGGGTCCATGCCGGAGATGACGCAGGCCCGGATTAGGTGGTGGAATCTCTTGCTCTTTTCATCTTTGGGGGACCTGCCAACAACTTAAGTAATTAAATCCTTGGAGGGATGAGTGGGCAGCATTCCCATTTATTCAGATGGGGAGACTGTGTGAGGGGCCCTAATGGAGAGAAACAGCTTCTTGGAAAGGCAGGGACTACAGGCCGTGTGGAGCCCAGCTGGGTGGGCTGCTGAAGGACCGTCACAAGACTAAATACTTCCCTGGGCAATGCCCAGGAAGCCCTGACTTGCTCCTTCTGCCCCATCACTGATGATGTTTTCTCCTAGCAGGTCTTGAGAATGGCAGGTCTATAACAGGAAATCAAAACCGAGCTTGGTACCTATGAACTACCCAGTTCCCAATCCTGCAAAATTCTTACCAGCTGGGAGCAGAGGGGAAGGCCGAGTGAATTAGACAGGGTTGATAATTATCGTATGTTTTAAAAGAAATGCCGTGAGGTGACTTTCAGGGACAAAGGTGAATCAATTAGGAATGACACATACAAAATGGTTTTCTATTCTGTCATAGACTAATTTGTGACCACAGTGTTAATACTCACTGGTCTGTTCCCATCAGCTGTGAGGCATAGTGCTAATGACAGAAATAAGAAAAATATCAATAATGAGGGTGTTATCTATTGGGTATTTACCATGTAGCAGGCACATCATTAAGCATTTTTAAGCATTTAGTTTGCATAATTGAATCTGTCAAACCCTCCATGGCAAGAGTACTATTATCAACCCATTCTACAGATGAGAAAGCGAAAACTCAAAGAGGCCAAGTAACATGCCCCAGGCCACACAGCCTGTACGTGAGGAACACAGAATGGGAACTTGAGACTGCCTGGCGTCTGAGCCTGTCATCTACTTCCAGGAACACAGAAGGCATTAATGGTGGGTGTGAGTTACTTTTTTTTGTAAATTAGAGCACGCTCATTGTTCTCCCTCTGTGAATGTCACTCTCAGAGGCAGATTCTAGTGGCTCTAGGAAATGTATATAACTCTGGGTGTATCAAGAACATGGACCCAGTAGGTCAAGGTCACATGCCTTATAAGTCTCTTTAGGAGAAAGGCTGAGAACCAAGGGCCTGGTACAGAGATGGCTAAGAATGTCCTGAGACAAAGAAGTTGGGGAGACTGTCCTGGCTTGCCTGCTAGAGTTGTCCGCAATCTCTTTTCTCTTCTACGATGTGTTCCAGGAGCCCTCCCCAAGGGGCTTGCTGGTGTCTGAGGGTTGTCCGCAGTTGTGTGGCCCTGTGACTGCCTTGCTCCAGGAATGCCCCCCTTATAGATAATATGAATCCTAAGAACATCCCCCTGCTGAGGGGTCCCAAGGAGTGAGGTTTTCAGAGACCCAGAGCTACCTCCTGTAAAATCACCTGAGCAGCCCCTAACTTGTTCCTCTGATCCAATGTCCCCACGGCAGCCACAGGGACATTTCTGAAAGTCAGACTGATGCTGTTGCTCACCTCAGCTGTTTCCTTTACTGTTTTGGGGGACAGGGACAGGTGAAAGAGAAAGAGAGTCTTGCTCTGTCACCTGGGCTGGAGTGCAGTGACATCATAGCTCACAGCAACCTCAAACATCTGAGCTCAGGAGAGTCTCTTGATTCAGCCTTCTGGGTAGCTGGGACTGCAAGCACATGCCACATGCCTCCCTCTTGCTCAGGCTGGTCTTGAACTTCTGCCTCCAAGTGATCCTCCCGTCGCAGTCTCCAGAGTGCTAGGATTACAGGAGTGAGCCACCATGCCCGGCCTCCTTGTCTGTAATTCATATGCCTCTTGGACCTGGACTCATTTCCCTTCTCCAGGCTTGTCTCTTTCTGATGACCCCTCACTCTACCCTCCAGCTGGATTCAGCCTCCAGCAGCTCTGGAAATGTGCCTGAGCACCCTCCTGTCTCTTGCTTTGCACGTGCTGAACCCACCGCCTGCAATGCAATTTCTTCCTGACTCTTCCTCCTCCTGAAGACTCAGCTCAGGGGTTGTCTTTACTGGAGCAATTTTCCTTACGCTCTTCCCACCCTGCCTCATTCTGGCCTCCTTCTCCCTCCTGTGGATGTTTCTGTGACAGATTTTCCCATCTCGTGGTATGTGTGTGTTTTCTGTTCCTCTGCCCTTTTCTCGGGGAGCCCCAGATAAATCCCGTGCTCCATGCAATCTGATAAGCACTGGTCCAGCTCTTTGCAATGGAAGAAAAGTGCTTGGGCTGTGTGGGCGGCTCGCCAGTCTCCACCAGGTTTGTCTAGTAATGCACTCAGGGCTAGTGACAGGGCTGTGCCTGAACCCATCTTCTGATTGAAAGCCTATGTTTGCCCCACCATAGATGCTCCCCAGAGGTGAGGGGTGTGAGGTCTGGATGGAGGTCTGAGTCCCCATCCGGTCTGCTGACTCATTCCCTCTGAGTTCAATTTCTCATCTGTGGCCAAGAGACAGCTTTCAGAATAGAATTAAATGAGATGATTAATTCAAAGAAAATGCTCCCTGCACAGTGCTTGTCACAAAGCAAGTGCTCACTAAATGTCAGTTACAGGTGATATACACAAGACAAAGGCTTTGATCACACACAGACATCTAATTTTGCCAAGGTAGCTATTCAATCACACATATGTTCATTAAGTACCTTTGTTATTCAGAGGTTTGCCAGATGCTGCAAAGACTCAAATGGGACTCAATTCTCCCCGAAGATCACAAGAGACTTGGGGATTAACACCGGTGGAAAGAATCCCGTTCATAGAATGGGACCTTCCATATAGGAAGGACGCTGAAGATTCAGAGAAGAAAAGCTTGTGTCCTGTTGTGCAGTTAGGAGAGGCTTTATGAAGTAGTCAGCATTTGAGAAGGCCTTGAAGTGAGGAGAAATGTTTGTGGGTCTAGGGGGAGAGAGGTCCCTTCTGGCAGAAGAGAGGAAACAGTGTGAACGAAGGCATGGGGTCATTCAGAAAACGGTGATTTTCATACAGGCTGATTTCGTGAGAGCATTGGAGTGTGAGCTTGGAAATGCAGGTGGGTAGTGGAATTTACATTTAATCTAGCAGGCAAATGGGGAACCAGTGGACGCCGTTACCCCAATAATGCCACCTAGCCCATGCCTGTAAAGTGCCATTATACCAGTCAGAAAGAGGGTAGGTGAATCTTTATGGGGAAGATGAATTAAATTACGCTTTCTCACCTGAAGGCCATGAGGTGCCTGATCGTTTTGAGTAACTATGATCAAGCCAACAGATGCCACATGTTCCTAAGTAATGTCCTGTGCTAGCTCTCCTGCCCCTCACGAGCTGAATGCAGGGGGGTGTCACCATGCCTGGTCGCTGAACACCATGAGTTGAATAAAGGGCATGTTGCAGCGACTTTTGGCTCCTCCGAATCCAGGGCGAACCTTTCTGGCCTCAACCATCGGGACATAGTCCTCTAGGGCTGGGTTTGAACCCACCACATTGGGCATACGGGGCCCCCCTACCCTTTTGAGCCACAGGTGCCACCCCTCTAGTGTCTCTCTAACCACCCAGAGCACGTGCTGTTGGCGTCCCACTGGGTTCCCTCTGCAGCACACATCCCCAGAGCCTGAGCGTGCTGGACGCTAACAGCTCCCAGCTGTCCTCTTGGAGGAACAGCCTGGCCTAGAAAGTTAATGCTGCCCTGCGATGGCTACTTCCGAACTAATTATAGCTCCCCTTTCTTAGGGCAGGACCAACTCTGGGTGCAAACTCACACCCCAGAGCAGCCTGCAGAGTCAGGCTGAATTGGAGACAGCTGGCTCCTGTCCTTGTTAACACCTGTCCTGCCCCGCCCAGCTGCCCTCCCAACCCCGTCCTCCCCACCTAAGATACCGCTTCTCCCAAGAAGAGCCTTCCCGTTCTTCCTCTCAGTTCTTTCTTTCTTTTGTTGGTTTGTGATGCTGGGCCCCAGTCACCTTCTTTCCTCTTGTCTGGGACTAAACCATCAAGTGCTTGCGGAAATCATCAGGATCACAGTCTGGCACCTGGATGAGGGACACCAGGACCAAGGGACTTCACAGTGCCTGGTGAGCAGGGGGTTCAATAGAGCATGGCCCAGTCACAGCCCCTGGCCCCTGGGGAGTATAAACGTAGAATTTCTTATTGTGCATTTTCTCGTAGCAAATGTTAAATACTCAACCAGTTATAAAATGACAATAATGTGTGGTCAATAGGGCTGTTCTGACCGAATGTAGTGGCTCAGACCTGCAATCCTAGCACCCTAGGAGGCTGAGGCAAATCAATTGAGCTCAGGGGTTCAAGACCAACCTGAGCAAAAGTGAGTCTCTGCCTCTATTAAAAATAGAAAAATTAGCTGGGCATTGTGGCATGTGCCTGTAGTCCCAGCTACTTGGAAGGCAGGAGAATCATTTGAACCCAGGAGTTTGAGGTTGCAGGGATGATGCCTTGGCACTCTACAACAGAGTAAGACTGTGTCTCAAAAAAACAAAACAAAAAAGTGAATAGGGATGCTCCTTCTGGGCACACCGAAGGGTTTTGCTTTCTTCTTTTTTGAAGTTAGGTTTGTCCCCCTGACTTGCTTTGGCTAACTAAATGTGAGTGGAAGTGACCTGTACCCCCTGCGCAGGAGCTTCAAGCCAGCAGATCCTTTGCTGTGTTCCACTTGTGTCTGTCCTAGTGACCAGCAGCCCTGGAGATGGCGGCTGCTCTGTCAGTCCCGGTCTTTGGGTAACTGGGACAAGCACAGCTTGCAGGTCCACAGTGGGCATGCAATGTGACCAAAAAAGAAAAGTCTGTTATTTTAAGCCCCTAGGATTTGGGGGCTATTTGTTACTGTAGCATACTGACTGATAGAAGTAACTTTTTAAACTATGCAAACTATATGCCAGCCACTGTTCCAAATGCTTCCCTTTGGTTTATTCAGTAGATTCTATTATCTCATTTCAGGGATGTGATGATGGAGGCCCAGGAGAGGTTATGTAACTAGTGACAGACCCTAAAATCAAGCCCAGGCACCCTAGTTTTCATTCATCATCTATATCACAAAAAAGATGATTTGAAACCTTCTGCAATATAAAAGTCCAGGTACAACCTCCTTCAGGCACAGCTGCATCCAGGTGCTCAAAAGGGCTCAGTTGCAATCACTTTCTGTGTTGTGCTTTTCTCCGTGTTGGTGTCATGGCCAGATGCCCTTCCAATGAAGAGGCTTCCTCATCTCCAGGCCATTTCCTGACACAGAGAAACTATAAGGGAAAGAAGTTTTCCTCCCAAACAATTCTAGCAGGAAGTCTGGAGGGAACCTTCCCCCGATCCCTTAACCCTTTAGCCCACATCGTCCAGCGGGGCCTCACCTGAGGAAGGCGAGTGAATGCCAGGCAGACACCATCAACATGTCTCCTCCACATGAGAACAGTTAAGGCGTCTGGGAAGCAGCCAAAGGGCCTGAGAACTCTGAAATCTCAAGTTGCTGGAGTCGTAAAAATAAACAGCAGCCTCTCACATGAATACCAGTTACATTATCAAACACTGTCATGGAATTAAAGATGGCAAAATTCCAGACTGGATGTCCCTGGGACTCGCATGCATGTTGGGAGGATTTCTGGATTTTAGTCTATATTTATCCTTTTCCTTCTTCCTGGTCCTGGGTTCCTCTCACTCTCCATTTCTCAGCTGTGCTGGAGGTGGACAGACAGAGAGGTTTCCAGGCATTTATATTTCCCTAGGCTACACACCACAGACACATGCAGGTATACAGACACATCCATACACAGACACAGAAGCACACAAACACACACAGAGACACACTCATAGACACAGAGACATATAGACAGTCACAGACACTGGCACACAAACATACATAGAGATACACACACAGAGAGACCCGGGCACATACAGATAAGACACATAGACACATGCAAATAAACACAACAGACACAGAGACACAGTCACAGGTAAACACACATAGACAAATACAGAGACACACTCACAGATTCATAGACAGATATATAGACACACACACTGTGTGCATTTGTCTTCTGGGGGGACAGTAGAAGGATCAGAGGGTCGGGGCTCAGGAGATCCAGCTTCTCACTCAGCTTAGCTCCTCGCGCACCTGGGGATGCCAGCACCTTGCTCTGGATCTCAATTTCCTCACCTGAGAAATGTGGCCTTGGACCAGATGATTCCAGAACCCTCACCCCAGTTTTCACAATGTTCTTGTTTCCAGTTCCTTCCCCATTGGAAGGCTATAAACTCACTGTAGCCTAGAGCCCTGGATCCTTGCCTGGCCTCAGCTGGCCTCCGGCCACACAGTGTCCCCACTCCACACTGTCACCAGAGGCCCCTGAGTACTCAACTGACACAGGAAGGCTGCCCCACTGCACCCCACCAGCAGCCCTGA
>CAUYQV010123318.1:0-31109 GCA_963574575.1 Galagoides demidoff | reverse complement strand
TGTGTGTGAAAATGCAGTTAGCCGATGGGATCTTTGAGACCTTGATCAAAGATACTATTGATGTTCTGAATCAGATCAGTGAAAAACAGGGGAGAACACTACTTGTGTGACATCTTGCAAATAAATCCAACACTGAGTGCTTAAAAAAAAAAAAAGAAGAAGTACAAGAAATAGTACAAAAAATTATGTGCCAAGGCCTCCTCCTGAGACATTTGGAGTATAAGAGATAATTATGCAAATATTAAAGTACATATTTTGTTTGCTTCTCATTCTTTTTTATTCACAGGTAAACGCACTTCTGAATGAGTTTGTTTTATTGGTATATATAAATCTCATAAAATACATAGATCCTTTAGCTTATAGTTAACTGATTATTGGGATTTTAGAAAGGGATGGTCAACCTGTGTTTTGACATATGTTGCCTGAATATGCCTCAATATATGTTTTCCCTTGCAGAGTGATCTATTCAGAAAATATGTTTATGCAACAAAGACAAATGAGAAGTGTTTATCAATGCTGATGAGGTCTCTCTCTTGCTTGGGCTTATCTCGAACTCCTGATCTCAAAGGATCCTCCCACCTTAGCCTCCCAGAATGCTAAGATTACAGGTGTGAGCCACTGTGCCTGGCCCTACTTAGGTTTTCTAAACTTTTTACTTTTGATTATTATGGGTACATAATAGGTATATTTACTTATAGGGTACATGTACATGTGGATTTAATACAGCAATGCAATCAAGTCAAGGTAATTGAGGTATCCACCCCATCTAGCATTTATCATTTCTTTGAGTTAGAAACATTCTAATTTCCCTCTTACAGTTACTTTAAAGCATTCCCTAACTTATTGTCGATTATAGACATTCTGTGGTGCTATAAAATATTCTTTTTTCTATCTATATTATTGTACCCATTAACCACCGCCACTTTCTTCCCTCTCTCTGCTATCCTTCCCAGCCTCTGGTAACCATCATTCTACTCTCCGTCTTCATGGGATCAATTGTTTGCTATTAAACTCCCACAAATGAATGAGAACATGTGAGACTTGCATTTCTATGCTTGGCTTATTTCACTTCACATAATGGTTTTTAGTTCCATCCTGAAAATAGCAGCATTTCATTGTTTTTATGGTTATATTATATTCTGTTGTGTTTAGGTACCAAAAGTTCTTTATCCATCCATCTATTCATGGACACTTAGGTGGATTCTAAAGCTTAGCTGTTGTAAATACCGCTATAGTAAACATGGAAGTGCAGATATCTTTAAACACACTGCTGTTGCTTCTTTTGAATATTTACCTAGCAATAGGATTGTGAAGACATACGGTACTTCTATTTTTAATTTTTTGAGCAATCTCCATACTGATCTCTATAGTGGTTGCACTAATTACATTTCCACAATAGTGTACAAGGTTTTCTGTTCCTTCAAATTCTCTCCAGCGTTCATTAGTGCCTATAGTTTTGGTTAAAGCCATTTTAACTGGTGTGAGATGATATCTCTTTGTAGTTTTAATTTGCATTTCTCTGATGACTAATGATGTTCATTGTTTTTTCATTTATCTCTGGACTGTTTGTATGTCCTCTTTTGAGAATATCCATCTATTCAGATCCTTTGTCCATTTTTTGGGGGGGGGGCTGGGGCTGGGTTTGAACCCACCACCTCTGGCATATGGGACTGGGGCCCTACTGTTTTGAGCCACAGGCGCTGCCCCCTTTGTCCATTTTTAATCATAGTATTTTATTTGTTCCTATTGAGATGTTGGAGCTCCTTATATAGTCTAGCTCTTAACCCCTTGTCAGATGGGTAGCTATCTTTTCTCTCATTCTGTGGATTGTCTCTTCACTTGGATGATTGTGCAAAAGATTTTCAGCTTGCTGTGATCCCATTTGTCCAATTTTTCTTTGGTTACCTGTGCTTTGGGAGTATAAACTGAAAAAGTTCTTACCCAGACCCATATTCAGAAATGATTTCCCAATGTTTCCTTTTAGTAGTTTCATAGTTTCAGGTGTTATGTGTTATGTCTTTAATCCACTTTGTTTTTTTCATTAAGTTATATACACATAGATCATGAATACATTTATGCCTTTGTGGGATTCAATGTGTTGATTATTTGTACAAATTGGAGTGTTTACATCCTACTAATTAACATAGCTTTCACCTCATTTACTTAATTACAAAGTTAAGATATTTGTGTTCAATACTTGATAGATTTGACTTGTATCCTTGCAATATGCTCCATAGATGTGGTCCCACCATTTACCCTCCCTCTATTGAACACCCCCCTCTCCTCCCACCTCCCTCCCCTTCCCACCCCTGGGCTAAGGGTTTACTTTCATTCTTTTCCATATGAAAACCCAGTTTCCCAGCATCCTTTCTCCACTGTATCATCTTGGCACTTTTGCTGAAGATAAACTCACTATAGATGTATGGATTTCTGGATTCTCTTCTATCCTACTGGTCCATGGGTCTGTTTTTATGCAAGTGCCATGATGTTTTGGTGTCTATAGCTCTGTAGTATAATTTAATGTCAGATAATGTGATTCCTACAGCTTTGTTCGTTTTGCTCAGGATGACTTTAGCTATTCTGGGCCTTTTGTGGTTTCACATATATTTTAGGTTGTTGCTGTTTTGTTTTTCTATTTCTATGAAGAATGTCATTAGTACTTTTTATGGGAATTGCATTGAATCTGTAGTTTGCTATGGGTTTGATGTGTATTTTACCAAAATTAATCCTTCCAATCCATGAGCATGGACTATCTTTCTAGTTTTTTGTATTTTCTTTAATTTCTTTTGTCAATGTTTTATAGTTTTTATTATAGATGGTCTTCCATTTTTGGTTAAGTTTATTTCTGTGTATTTCATTTTATTTGTAGCTATTATAAATGAGATTACTTATTTGATTTCTCTTCCATATTATTTAATATTGGAATATAGAAATGCTAATAATGTTGGTATGTTTATTTTGTATCCCGAAACTTCATTGAATTTATTTACCAGTTCTTGTAGTTTTGGGGTGAAATCTTTAGGTTTTTCTAGATATCAATCAGATCATATCATCTGCAAACAAGACAATTTGACTTCTTCCTTTCCAATTTAGATGCTCTTCATTTCTTCCTCTTGTCTGTTGTGATAGCTACAGCTTCCAGTATTCTGTTAAATAACAGTCATGGAAGGGGACTTCTTGTCTTATTCAAAACTTAGACTTGGTAAGACTTTCAGTTTTTACCACTCAGTATAATAGTTGTATGTCTGTTATAAATGGTTCTTATTGTGTTGAGGTAAGCTCCTTCTATACTCAGTCTTTTGACAGTTTTTATGATGAATAAATAGAGGATTTTGCTGAATGAATCCTTTTTCAGCAACAACTAAAATGATCACATGATTTTTGTCCCTCATTCTGTCAATATGAGGCCTCACATTAATTGATTTGCATATGTTGATTAATCTTTGGATATCAGGAATGGCTCTCACTTGATCATGATGAATAAGCTTTTAATGTGTTGCTGAATTGTGTTTGCTAGTATTTTGTTGAGGATTTTTCCATCTATGTTGCTCAGAGACATCATCTATACTTTTCTATTTTTGGTATTCTGTCTGGTTTTGCTATCAGCATGATACAAGCTCACAGAATGAATCTAGAAGTATCTTTTTGTCCTTGGTTTTGTGATAAATTAGTTTAAGTAGGTTTAGTTTTATTTCTTCTTTAAATATTCTGTGGAATTCAACAATGAAGCATCGGGTCCTGAGGTTTTCTTTCCTGGGAAACTTTTACGTCTGCTTTTGTTTTGTTACTTGTCTGTTTTATTCAAGGGCTGGACTTCCTCCTGGTTCAGTGTTGGTGGGTTGTACCTGTCTAGGAATTTACCCATACCTTCTAGATTTTCTAGTTTATCTCCATATAGTTGTTCAGAGTAGTTTTTAATAAGCCTTTGAACTTCTGTAGTATCAGTTGTAATGTCTCCTTTTTCATCTTTGATATTATTTAGTTTGGTCTTCTTTCTTTTTTTCCCTAGTTTGATGAAATATGTGTCAAATTTGTTTATCTTTTCAAAAACCAACTTTTCATTTTGTTCAATATTTTGTATTGTTTTTCTCGTTTCAATTTCACTTATTTCTACTCTGATGTTTGTTACTTTTATTACTTTTCTCCTACCAATTTTGGTCATGGTTTGCTCTTATTTTTTAGTTCTTTAAGATACATTGCTAGGTGGTTCATTGAAGCTTCTCTACTTTTTCAATGTAGGCACTTATTGCTAAACATTCATGTTAGAACTGCTTTTGTTGTATCTCATCCTGTTGCCTGAGCTAGAGTGCAGTGGCATCATCACAGTTCATGGTAACCTCAGACTGCTGTGCTTAAGGCATTCTTCTGACTCAGCCTCTTTGAAGCTGGGCTATAGGTGTGTACCACCATGCTTGGCTATTTTTCCCTATTTTTCAAAGACATAGGGTCTTGCTCTTGCTTAGGCTGGTCTTGAACTCTTTCCCTCAAGCAATTCTCCCTCTTTAATGTATAAAAGTATTCAGATTATAGGCACAAGCCACCACCCTAGGGATGGTGTGGGAAATGCAAGACTGTCTTTTCTACCTTCTTCAGTAACTCTTCCTTTGAAGTAATGTTAAAACCAGCTACTGTGATTACTCACCTCATTTCTGGTTATTCAAAAGATGGTTCCTTGTGTGTATATTTGTTGAATTTGGTGTTTGCATGGAGGGAAAACAGCTGGAGGTTATTATTTGGACATCTTGCTCTGCCCTTTCTCTCTCCTTTTCCCACTTGCTTACTCTTACTTCTTGTTATTTATTATTTTCCATACAGTACCCCAAACTCCCCAAGTTTATTTCCAACTTCCCTTGGAGTTTTTTTAATATTTAGATTTTGAGCTGAGAGGACATTTAGTATACAAATTATATGAAATAAAAATTTTGAAATTTGTGGGCACAGGGTTATAAACAAACATGTTACTTCACATTTGGCTTGATTTTTAAACTGAGGTTGAACATTCCTTGAATGAAGTATTTTATTGGTAGTACATTTAAATCCTATGGACAGTCATACTATCTCAAATATTCGCCAACCTGGTAACTGTGTTAGGAGAGGGAAAGTATAATTTTTTTTTATATTTGCCACTTACTATCTTCAATAAATCTGAAAGTATAAAGCATGAATAACAAACAAATGAATATAATTTATAAAAATATGTGATTTGTTTCATTTTACAATTCACAATAAAATGTGCAGAGGCAAACTCCAACTTACCACCTGACTTTTTAATCTATAATCAGTGATGTGTTCCAGTTTTTTTGTGCAGATTTTGCAGACATACTTCCAATTGATCTAATGAGAATTATTTCAACAGAATGAATTAGGGAAGCATGCCAGCACTGCATGGCTAGGTTCTCTGCTCAAAGTGTCACAAAACTTAAATCAAGGTGTCATCCAAGCTGAGTTTTATTCTGGAGACTCTGGAAAAAAAAATTAAATTTGGGACTCATTTTTGTTGTTGGAAGAAATTACTTGCTTTCAGTTATAAGGCTGTGTTATTGCAGCATGGTGATGGCGTGAGGTAATTGTCAAAGTAATGAAAGAAAGCAAGAGCAAGTAGAATTTTAGCAAGGAAGGAACAGTTTGGACAGAAACCTGGGCCCCACCCTAGCAGTGGTAGGGGCATGCAGATCACAGTGCTTAGATTTTATGCATAACTTTTGAGGTGCCTCAGCTTCTTCTTAGAATTTTCCTAGGGTCTTGATCATATTCCCATAACAACTTGTATCTATCTGTCTATGTCAGAAAGTCCCAGAAACATTAATCAGCTAAAACAACAGCTCCCCAAAATAACCAAGTGCAAGGTCTTGCACCTGCGAGTTCTTGATTAGTCCCATTCCCATAACAGCCCAGGGCAACCTGCCCCAGGCCAGTAACAGCTGAGGTCTCTAGTTCTTTGCTGACTGTCATCTGGGGCCTACTCGCTGCCCTTGCCATTTGGCCCTTTCTATTGTTTAGTAAGCAATAGCAAATCCACTTCTTCTCTTCTGCATCCTAAATTGCTCACGTCCTTATTTCCCTGTCTTTAATCTCTAGACCCAGATTTACAGGGCTCCTGTGATTAGGTCTGTTGCATACCAGATTATCCTTTTATTCTAAACCTTATGGATTTGTAACCTTAATTATATCTGCAAACTCTCATTTTGTCATATATGAAATAGTCATGACATCCACCATTTTCATAGATTTCGAACCACATACACATGTTCAAAGGGAAGAGACTAGACAAGAATGTGCTTTCTTTGGGGCATCTTAAAATTCCACCTGCCACAATTATGTCATGTAAAGTTCAAATTTACAGGATAACTTTTATTCTCCATAGACAAATTAAAGGGTTTCAGAAAGAAATGTAATGACTTGCCTTTTTTTTTTTGCAGTTTTCGGCCAGGGCTGGCTTTGAACCTGCCACCTCTGGTATATGGGGCAGAAGCCCTACTCCTTTGAGCCACAGGCGCCACCTAAGTCTTGCTCTATTTTTTGTTATTTATCCCAGGAGCTCTAGCAATGTACATGTTAGTCTGATTGTTAATTACAGTGACCTGCATATGAAGATTCCAATTACATCTTCCCTGTTTCAATAACCACTTAGTATTTTCTATTTTGAATATATTATTCTTAACAGTTTGGGTGTTTTGTTGTTGTTTTTGTAGAAGAAATAATTTTTTTAAGTGTTTATTTTTCCAAAATTTCATCTAATATTATCAATGCTTATAGATGTATCAATATGCAATGAAAATTTGAACTTAATAATTATCTGCATTTGTGTTATTTTTACATAATCTGATAGGCTTTGAATTCTTATACTGATTTACTTAAAAATTATGCCATTTTATCTTCTCTGTGCTGCCTTATTCTGAAACACTGTTGACAATTTAATGAAAAATGAATAATTTTGCTATTGTGTGATACTTTTTGGCTTTAGCTTTTATAAATATCTTACAGCTAGTTTCTTGACTATCATCTGAAAATTTTGTCACTGATATTTTAGAAAAATTCTGATTTTATATTTTATGCTAATACAGCTTAAATGAGCTAAAGTCTTTGAGAGAGAGAGAGAGGGAGGGAGAAAGAGGGAGAGGTGGTTTGTGTACAGGCGCTGGTTTTCCCCTTCTCATCTTTGCCTATTTGGTAATGTTTGCATGTAAATAAGACAGTTAAGAAAGACAAGAAGTACTTGAGCATATATATTAAAATTTATATAACCCTCATTCATATTATGACAATTTTTTAATTCCTGCTTCTTATAAATCTGATGACGTTATTGCCCTAATTAAAAAATTGTAAACTAGGGCAGCATCTGTGGCTCAGTGAGTAGGGCACCAGTGCCATATACTGAGGGTGGTGGGTTCAAACCTGGACCCGGCCAGCTAAAACAGCAATGACAATTGCAACCAAAAGTAGCTGGGCATTGTGGAAGGTACCTGTAGTCCCAGCTACTCAGGAGGCTGAGGCAAGAGAATCACTTAAGCCCAAGTGTTGGAGGTTGCTGTGAGCTGTGACACCATAGCACTCTACTGAGGGGGACAAAGTGAGACTCTGTTTCAAAAAAAAAAAAAGTTGTAAACTGGTCTTAGCCAAGTGCTGTAGCCAAATAGTCAGAGCACCAGCTCTGCACACCAAGAGTGGTGAGAACCTCACCTGGGCCTGCCCCCTCCCCCCCAAAAAAAATTGTATATTGGTCTTTATCAATATAAAGTTTGGATGTATTTCCAGTCTTAAGATAACATTGATGCAATTCATCCTGAATTTTATTATGTTATTTGAGCATGTTCTAAGAAAATAGAAAGTGCTAATTTTCACCATTAAACAATTAAAATGATTGCCAATTTTAAAATATAGGTATCATTTAATTTGTAAGTAATCTAGAAGTTTCGAATGATAAGGGAGAAGTGAGTGTGACTAAAAAGGGATGATAGCACAAGTGGTATCTCTGTGGTAATGGACTGTTCTGTATTTGGAAGGTAGTTGTGGTTTTCCAGATCTACACATATGAAATAGTGACACTGACCTATACACACAGTTTATTCACATATCAATTCCCTGGCTCTGATATTATAGAACCATATTAACATGAGATATAATTACTGGAGGAAAAAGAGTGAATAGCCAGAGAGGAGGCCAACAAATAGAGGATATTTTGTAAATATTTTATAACATTTAAAAATGAATATTTTGTAAACAAAGGTACATGTAGCTACAAATTATACAAAAGCAATTCATGTAACCAAAGAATTTATACTCCCTTAATATCCTGAAATTTAAAAAAATTAACAAATCATAAATCTGTATTTTCAGTCTTAGCAGAGAATTTTGTGGTAGTGACTATTTCCTTGAATGTATTATGGAAAGGAAATAAATGAAAGGAACCTAAGAAGTACATGAAATGGATTCTCTGAAGGTTCTATCATAATATCTGTATTGAGGCACACACATTAGTTTAAGAATTCTCATCACAGTTTAATGCCATTAATGTTTCAAAGATTCTTATTTTTTATTTTGATTTTATAGTTTTTTGTTTAAGACTTCTATACAAAGGAATTAAAATATTAAAAAATAAATACCTGGGCTCAGTGGCTAAGGTCTCTAATCCCAGCCATGTGGGCTGAAGTAGGAGGATCACTTGAGGCCAGGAGTTGGAGAATAGCCTGGGAATAGTGATACCTATTCTCTTTAAAATTTAAAAATTAACCAGGAATAATGGCACATGGCTATAGTCAGGAGGCTGAGGCAAGAAGATTACTTGAAACCAAAAGTTTGAACTTGCCGTGAGCTTTGATGCCACTGCACTGTAGCCCAGGCAGCAGAGAGAGACCCTGCATCAAAAACTAAAATAAAATAGGAAACTAACTTTTAAGTACAAATTCAGAAAGAATATGTGAATATAGTAACATTAGTTTTCTTGCAGAAGTAGATAATCCTGAAACAGAGCTAACCTATGGGCTAAGAATTATAAATATAAATATTGTCATAATAAACTAGTTTTCAAAGTTGTATTAGCCTAGCCAATTAATGGAAAATGTTCCTCATTTAAGATGAAATCAGTATAATCTTTCAACCACAAAACATCTACTTTAATTAAAGGCATGCTTGGGGGTAAAGAAGTTTATAGTCATTATGTAAGAAAATTGAATTTCACTGGGGATTAGGGACAACAAATTGCTCAAAACAGGAAAAAGATTTTCAGGTGATATAGGATAGAATAAAATATATACTTCTGATTTTAAAAAAGAAATTTGGGCATATTAAAAGTCTCATTGTATGAGAAGATTCTCAGAGGATATCCCTTCTCAAGGAGCCAAATGCATGGCAAAGTTTGTTTTCCCATCTGAAGAAGAAAAGGAAAAAAAAATAAAAGCAGAGGACACGTAATGTTCTTTTTTGTCTCCGGAAGAATTCTGGCACGATCATCTCTCTTTTTATTAAATAAATGATTACATGAAAAAGTAGACCTTTTATTTAATTCTTACCAGAAAGTAGAGACCTGATTTGGACAACACTCACCATCAAGAATTATAAGATCACATAAAGAAAGATGGACACTTTACATCCTTCATGTTCACATGGATGGAGCTGGAGCTGGAGAATGTTCTTCTGAGCAAAGTATCACAAGAATGGAGGAAAAAGTGTCCAATGTACACACCCCTATTATGAAACTAATTTGTACCTTTTATATGAAAGCTATAACCAAATAGCCTAAGAATGTGGGGAGGTGGGAGGGAGAAGGGAGGGGGGAATGGGTGGAGGGAGGGGGATTGGAGGGACCATTTTTGAGGTATTTCTTACAGGGGTACAAGTGAAACTCTAAGAGTAGAATCAGAATGTTTTAAAACTATAACTGAGAAAATGACATGAAGGCTGTGTTGATCAGTTTGATGGAAGTATTTCGGTTTGCATGCGAAAACCCCACACTGTACCCCAGAAGTGCATTAATGTATATAGTTACCATTCAATAAAATTAAAAAAAAAATGTATTTTTAATTTTTAAAACTGATTGCCTACTAAGATTTTAGTTTATGTAAAAAAAGTTGTACAAACACAATACTTTTCAAAATTAAGCATGATTCACTTACATAATTTCTATAAGAGGGAAATTTATCCAAGTTGAACATGATGAATAAAATTTATTCTTTAGTCATTATTCAGTTCATTCTTTTATTTAAATTAATTCAGATTTTATTCAAAATAAAAATATTTTTATGATACAAAGTTACTTTTAAGGGGAAGGGACAAGATGGCCAACAGGTGCCAGCCTCCAGCAGAAGCTCCCATCCAGAGGGAAGGATAGTGTCTGGAAAATACCCAATAAAGTTGAAGACTGGGAGCCCAGCTGAGAAGGAAGAGTGATATCTGCAGGACACCTCTGCAGAGGCAAGTTGAGACTCCAAGAAAGCAATTTACAGATACATAATACATCTCAAAGGAAAAATGTCTGTCTCCTCCCCCAAGAAACTTTTGATTTTCTCTTTGTTTTCTCTTCATCTGCTCTTGTGGTTCTCTCATACCACATGTGACAACCACAGGAAGAGGGATCTACTCCCCTAGAGGGACCGTGCTGAGATTCTAAACACTTTCTTGCCTGGCAGAAAAACCAAACAAATGTTTTCACTGCCATTTTGAATTTCCAGTCCACCCTTCCCTTTTTGCCTACAGAGACAGTGAGGGGGAGCACAATAGCAGGGTCCCTCACCCCTGCAAGACCAAGCACCCAGTCCTGGTATGGCAGCCTGAGACCTCCTAGACCCATGTGCATTCTGTGGGCAGTGATGGAGGAGTCCCCTATTCCAGGCACCTCTTGGGAGGCCCCAGAACTGCTTGCTAGAGCCATGCTTGTGCTGCAGGCGGCAGCGGAGGAGTCCACTGCTCCAGGTGGGGCCATAACTGCTTGCAAGAGATGCGTGTGCCCAGTGGGGGGCGGGAAGCCAAGGAGTTCCCCACTATGGGCAGGCCCAGAACTGTTTGCTAGAGCCACACGCACCCTGTTGGGGCTGGTGAAGGGGTCCCCTGCTCCAGGAGGGCTCAGTACTGCTTGCTAGAGCCATGCACACCCTTGAGCAGCAGTGGAGGAGTGCCCAGTTCTGGGCAGGCCCAGAACTGCTTGCTAGAGCCACACACAACCTCCAGGCAGTGGCGGAGGAGTCACCCACTCCAGGCATGCCCAGAACTGTTTGCTAGAGCAACATGAGTCCTGCAGGTGGTGGTGGAGGAGTTCCCTGCTCCAGCCTCCTGCACTGGGTGGGCCCAAATCTGTTTGCTGCTGCCACATGCATCCCATGGGCAGCAGAGGAGGAGTCCGCCGCTTTGGAGGGGCCCAGAACTGCTTGCTAGAGTCACATGTGTACCACGGGCAGTGGCAGAGGAGTTTCCCACTCCAGGCACCCATGCCAGGTGGACACAGAACTGTTTTCTAGAGCTGCGTACATCTGGTGGGTGATGGCAGAGTTCCCTGCTGCAAGCACCTGTGCAGGGCAGGCCCAGAACTGCCAGAGCTGTACACTCCCGGCATACCTGGCCAGCCACCCAAGAACTGAGAGGATGGTCAGCTGAGAGGGAACCATACTAGAACAGTGGTACCCCAAGGTCAAGAGCAGCAGCCACACCGCTGGGAACAACAAGGCCCACACCCCTGAGGCTATTCCACAGACCCGCTCTGCATCTCAGCGCAAGCAGAGGAAGCCAGCATCTTCTCTGGTGTAGTCCACCGACTAAATGGTTCTGGTATGGTCTCCACACATTGTAAATTCAGCATGGAGTGGGATCAGCAGAAAAATTCTGGTAATTTGAATAACCAGAGTAGAACAACTCCCCCAAGGAAGGATGGGCCAGATGCAATTAAACATCCCATCCATAAATAGATGGCTGAGATGTCAGAAATTGAGTTCAGAATTTGGATAGCAAATAAGATTAACAGAATGGAAGAAAGGAGGGCATTAGAATTTCATGAAATTATTTAAAAGATATCTCAAGAAATTATTCAAAAGATGTCTCAAGAATTCAATGATTTCAAAGATAAAATGACAAAAATTTTGAAACACTGAGGAAAGAGGTTGCAGCCCTCAAAGATATGAAAAATATGGTAGAATCCCTCGGAACAGAATGGAGCAGGCAGAAGAAAGGATTTCTGACATTGAAGACCAAGCTTCTGAACATGCGCAAACATGCAAGGATGAAGAGAAATGGAAAGCAAAAATGGATCACTCTCTCAGAGACCTCTAGTATAATTGGAAGAAAACTAATATTCATCTTGTAGGAATCCCTGAGGGCGACGAAGTGGGTTCACAAAGCACAGAGGCTCTACTTCATGAAATTATGAAAGAGAACTTTCCAGACACACCAAGAGAGTCTGAAATTCAGATAGCAGACAGTTTCAGAACCCCAACATGACTCAACCCAAACAAGACATCCCCCAGTATATCATAATTAACTTCACTAAAGTTAATATGAAAGAGAAAATTCTGAAAGCAGCTAGACGTAAGAAAACCATACCCTACAAGGGGAAGAATATTAGAATGACGGCAAATCTCTCTGCTGAAAGCTTTCAGGCTAGAACATAGTGGTCATCGACTTTTAATCTCCTAAAACAAAATAACTTTCAACCCAGGATCCTGTATCCAGCTAAACTGAGTTTCATTTATGATGGAGAAATTAAATACTTTAATGACATTCACATGTTGAAGAAGTTTGCTATAACTAAACCAGCCCTCCAGGATATTCTCAGACCTATCCTCCATAATGACCAGTGTAATCCTCCACCACTTAAGTAAACTAACACAGAAAATTTTAATCAAATTCTAACTTCCACAATGGCGAAATGATTAAAGATGTCCACTGGACTTTTGAAAAACTCAATACCCCAAATTATACCAGGTTTATCAATATTTTCAATCAATGTGAACGGCTTAAATTTCCATCTAAAGAGGTACAGGCTGGCTGATTGAATATAAAAACTCAGGCCAGATATCTGCTGCATATAATAATCTCATCTTACCCTAAAAGACAAATATAGACTCAGGGTGAAGAGATGGTCATCTATATTCCAGGCAAATGGAAAGCAGAAAAAAGTAGGTGTTGCAATTTTATTCGCAAATACAATAGGCTTTAAATCAACAAAAGTAATCAAGGATAAAGATGGAGACTTTATATTTGTTAAGGGTAATACTCAATACGATGAGATTTCAATCATCAATATTTATGCACCCAAACATAATGCACCTCAATTTATAAGAGATACTCTAATAGACATGGCCAATGTGATTTCTCCCAGCTCCATCATAGTTGGAGATTTTAATACTCCTTTAGCACTGTTGGATAGATCCTCCAATAAGAAGTTTAGCAAAGAAATTTTAGATTTAAACTTAACAATTCAAGCATTTGGATTTAATGGACATCTACAGAACATTTCATCCTAACAAAACTGAATACATATTTTTCTCATCGGCCCAGGGAACATACTCAAAAATCGAACACATTTTAGGTCACAAGTCCAACCTCAGGAAATTTAAAAGAATAGAAATTATTCCTTGCATCTTCTCAGACCATCATGGAATAAAAGTTGAACTCAGTAACAACAGGAATCTGCAGACTCATACAAAAACATGGAAGCTAAATAAACATGCTGATAGGTGGGTCAGAGATGAGAGCAAGAAGGAAATTACCAAATTTTTGGAATTCCATCTTTTTCTATATTTTGGAAAGGTTAAGTAGTATGGGTACTAGTTCCTCTTCAAAGGTTTGGTAGAATTCTAACGTGAAGCCATCTGGTCCCGGGCTTTTCTTTTTAGGGAGATTTTGTATAGTTGATGCTATTTCAGAACTTGATATCGTTTTGAACGATAAAGATAGTGAAGGCATGAGTTACCAAAACATCTGGGATACTGCAAAGGCAGTCCTAAGAGGGAAATTTATAGCACTGCAAGCCTTCCTCAAGAAAATGGAAAGAGAGATTTAATGTCCCATTAAATCTACAACTTAATGGGACATCTCAAGCACCTGGAAAAGGAAGAACACTCTAATCCAAAACCAAGCAGAAGAAATAACCAAAATTAGAGCAGCATTAAATGAAATTGAAAACAAAAAGATTATACAACAGATCAATAAATCAAAAATTTGTTTTTTTTTTTTTGAGACAGAGCCTCAAGCTATCCCCCTGGGTAGAGTGCCATGGCATCACAGCTCATAGCAACCTCCAACTCCTGGGCTCAAGCGAATCCCCTGCCTCCGCCTCCCAAGCAGCTGGGACCACAGGTGCCTGCCACAACGCCCGGCCATTTTTTGGTTGCAGCCATCATTGTTGTTTGGAGGCCCGGGCTGGGGATTCTAACCCACCACCCTAGGTGTACGTGGCTGGCACCTTAGCCGATTGAGCCACAGGCGCCGAGCCGAAAAAAAAGTTGGTTTTTGAAAAGGTCAATAAGATAGATAAACCTTTGGCCAACCTAACCAAGAAAAAAAAGAGTAAAATTGCTAATTTCATCAATCAGAAATGGTAAAGATGAAATAACAACAGACTCCTTAGAAGTTCAAAAAATCCTTAATATTACAAGAAATTTTATTCTCAGAAATATGAAAATATAAAGGAAATTGAGCAATACTTGGAAGCACGCCACCTCCCAAGACTTAGCCAGAATGAAGTGGAAATGTTGAACAGGCCTATATCAAGTTCTGAAATAGCATCAACTATACAAAATCTCCCTAAAAAGAAAAGCCTGGGACCAGATGGCTTCACGTTAGAATTCTACCAAACCTTTGAAGAGGAACTAGTACCCATACTACTTAACCTTTCCAAAATATAGAAAAAGATGGAATACTACCCAATACATTCTATGAAGCAAACATCACCTTGATCCCCAAACCAGGAAAAGACCCAACAAAGAGAGAAAACTACAGACCAATATCACTAATGAATATTGATGCAAAAATATTCAACAAAATCCTAACAAACAGAATCCAGCAACATATCAAACAAATTATACACCACGACCAAGTGGGTTTTATCCCAGGGTCTCAAGGCTGGTTCAACACACTTACATCTACAAATGTAATTCATCACATAAACAAATTAAAAAACAAAGACCATATGATTCTCTCAATTTATGCAGAAAAAGCTTTTGATAATATCCAGCATCCTTTCATGATCAGAACACTTAAGAAAATTGGCATAGAAGGGACATTTCTCAAATTGATAGAAGCCATCTACAGCAAACCCACAGTCAATATCCTACTGAATGGAGTTAAATTGAAATCATTTCCACTGAGATCCAGAATCAAGTAAGGTTTCCCATTGTCTCCATTGCTCTTTAACATTGTAAAAGTTTTAGCCATCTCAATTAGGGAAGAAAAGGCAATCAAGGGTATCCATATAGGATCAGAAGAGACTAAACTTTCACTCTTTGCAGATGACATGTTTGTATACCTGGAAAATACCAGAGATTCTATTACAAAACTCTTAGAAGTGATCAAGGAATACAGCAGTGTCTCAGGTTACCAAATCAACACTCATAAATTAGTAGCCTTTAAATATACCAACAACAGTCAAGCTGAAAAAATAGTCAAGAACTCTATTCCATTTACAGTAGTGCCAAAGAAGATGATATATCTGGGAGTTTACCTAACAAAGGACGTGAAAGTCCTTTATAAAGAGAACTATGAAACTCTAATAAAAGAAATAGCTGAAAATGTTGACAAATGGAAACACATACCATGCTCATGGCTGGGAAGAATTAACATTGTTAAAATGTCCATACTACCCATAGCAATATATAGTTTAATGCAATCCCTATTAAAGTTCCATTGTCATACTTTAAAGATCTTGAAAAAATAATACTTCATTTTATATGGGATCAGAAAAAACTTCAAATAGCCAAGACACTACTCAGAAATAAAAACAAAGCAGGAGGAATCCCATTGCCAGACATCAGACTATACTATAAATCCATAGTGACCAAAATAGCATGGTACTGGCACAAAAACCGAGAGGTAGATGTATGGAACACCAAGAGATTAACCCAGCTACTTACTGTTATATGATCTTTGACAAGGCAATTAAACACTGAGTGGGGAAAAGGTTCCCTATTTAACAAATGGTGCTGGGTGAACTGCCTGGTGACCTGCAGAAGACTAAGACTGGATCCACACCTTTCACCAGTAACTAAGATAGACTTTCACTGGATTAAAGATTTAAACTTAAGACATGAAACTATAAAAATACTAGAAGAAAGTATAGGGAAAACACTTGAAGAAATTGGCCCGGGTGAAAATTTTATGAAGAGGTTCACCTGGGCAATTGAAGCAACATCAAAAATACACTACTGTGACCTCATCAAGTTAAAATGCTTCTGCACAGACAAAAGCACAGTAAGTAAAGCAAGTAGACAGTCCTCAGAATGGGAGAAGATATTTGCTGGTTATGTGTCTGACAAAGGTTTAATAACCAGAATCCACAGAGAACTCAAACGTATATAGCAAGAAGAGAACAAGTGATCCCATCTCAGGGTGGGCAAGGGAGTTGAAGAGAAACTTCTCTGAAGAAGACAGGCACGTGGCTTACAAACATATGAAAAAATGCTCACCATTCTTAATCATCAGAGAAATGCAAACCAAAAGTACTTTGAGATATCATCTAACACCAGTAAGATTAGCACATATCACAAAACCCCAAAATCACAGATGCTGGCATGGTTGTGGAGAAAAGGGAACACTTCTACACTGCTGGTGGGATTGCAAACTGATATGTTCCTTTTGGAAAGACGTCTGGAGAACACTTAGAGAACTCAAAATAGACCTGCCATTTTATCCTATAATTCCTCTATTAGGTATATATCCAGAAGACCAAAAATCACACTACAATAAAGATATTTGTATCAGAATCTTCATTGCAGCCCAATTCATAATTGCCAGGTCATGGAAGAAGCCCAAGAGCCCAGTGACCCACAAATGGATCAATAAATCCTGGTATATGTATACCATGGGATACTATGCAGCCATTAAGAAAGATGGAGACCTTACCTCCTTCATGTTTACATGGATGGAGCTAGAAAACATTCTTCTTAGCAAAGTATCCCAAGAATGGAAGAAAAAGTATCCAATGTACTCAGCCCTACTATGAAACTAATTTATAGCTTTCATAGGAAAGCTATAACCCAATTTTAGCCCAGGAATATAGGGAGAGGGGAGAGGGAAGATGAGGCGAGGAGGGAGGGTGATTGGTGGGATCATGCCTATGGTTCCTCCTATGAGGATACATGTGAATCTCTCTAATTGTAGAATATAAATGTGTTAACACAATAATTAAGAAAAAGACATGAAGGCTATGTTAACCAGTTGGATGAAAGTATTTCAAATTGTATGGAGAAATAGTACACTGTACCCCATGATAGTATTAATGTACACTGCTATGATTTAATTAAAAAAAAGTAAGAAAAAAATAAAATAGGAAGTATAAATTCTCAAACAAACAAACAAACAAACAAACAAAGTTACTTTTAGAATGACATCCTCCAGGTTTTATGTAACAGCACATTGTGTGGAAAGTTTGGTTCTTTCTGTTTTTTTTTTAATATCATTTTAACCAATGATTTATTATATGTAAGAGGTAGTATTAAATATTTGGAAATATAAAGCTATATAAATTTTGAATTACACAAATTATACATATAATCTTACTTTTACCTTTATAGCCATCAAATACCTTAAGAGATTTAAGTTAGATATAAAGGAAGTTTTATTTTTTATTTATTTAAATCTCAGGATTGTTAAATATTAGAAAGATGCTCTCTCTTTAAAGTCATTTAAAAAAAACTCTTCTGTCTGAGGTGATTTGAGAATCAGTTCTCTTGCCTGAGGTATTGTGTTGGAATAGGCGACGTCTCAGAGTCTCATCTGGCCACTTGATTTACGATTCTGTGTTTTCTGTGCAAAAGCTGCTTTGTATGTTGATGTGGAAATGATCTGACTGGAAGAAATCAAGTCAAAGGATTTTCTGGGTTTCAGTATTTTTCTCACTTATAAAAAGGAGTCTATTTTTCAGAGAGGGAATGAGTCACAATTATTAGTATTTGTAGAATTTCACAAATGAAAAGAAATAAGAAAAGCAAATTTCATAGTTACTGTTGAAATTTTCTGTGGTTGTATTGGAATATTATTTCATCTTCCTTTCCACTGTGGAGCTTTATTTCTTCAGCAACATTACAGGTTACCAAAATAATAATTTTGGAGCTAGCACTGGAGAAACATATCTGTTCTTTTGGGACCAGAACTCTAAGGTGATTAGTGCTCTAGGGATGTATGAACCTGTGTGATGGTTCGTGTTTGCATGAGAAATCAGCTCCTTCAAAACCTATAAATCCCTACAGAAGTATGACTCACCTGGCCCACTGGGAGGGCTATGGAGGAGATGGCATCATGCTAGAAGCGGGGATAATTGCAAGGGCCAGAGAGGCTTTAGAAGACAGACGGCTTGGGTAGAAAGAGAAACATTAAAAAGAGGTACAACATAAATATAATCAAAGTATCTCTGGATAAATTGGAGTGTGAAATAATAATGACCTAATGCCTTAAGACTCAGAAACAGACTAAAAATTTGTGGGCCATAAATTCTGATTCTGGCCCTGTGTGTGAGCCTGTGTGAGGTCCATTTGCAGTAGCTGAATAAGTTCAGAAGGTGCTCACATGCCTAATGCATATGGTGTTTTGTGCTCTTGCTACAGAGTCTTTATCTTAATTGCAAAAGCCGAAGACATACCATTACTTTCTTCTAGTTTTCTTTGTTCATTGCCATCATCTCCCCCAATCCCAATCACCTTTGAAATTATAGGAACTGAAGCCAGAGAAACCTTATATTAAAATTATTTGACTGAAGTCTATTTACCTGGCTGAGTGTGTATAGAAATTTTTGCCACCTTTAGCTATTTTCAACCTGGTACAATACTACTGGATGTCAGTAGTGGACTCTACTTACTCACTCTGCAAGAGACATGCTCTCACCATGTGGCCAACTCAACTTACTGCATGGGAATGCCTTTTTTCTTCTTTTTCTTGAACTCTAAAAATTTAGCTTCCCACTGGTACTATAGAACAACCTGGAAAGTACGTGAATTTTAGATATGGACACCAACATCTTGGCTTCCATATGCTCACGTGGCCAGAAATGCTTAACAGAAAAGCACAGGGGCAGTGGGTGTGCTATAGAAACGTGAATCTTCACTGGAATTTTACATACCGCTTCCGTGCCATTTGGCATTCTCTTTCTTTCCTGGTCATTTCTTAGATTTTCCTAGGTTTTTCCTCTTTAAGCCCCAATTCATTTTTCTTTTGTATTATGTTAACTCTCAAGCTTATTTATTTTTTTATGCTAAAAATATTACTTAAGATCACATAAAATTTTTTTGAATGAATGCCCCAAAGCTGAAAATAGAACACTAGGAGTTTCTGGTACAATGACGCAACTCTAAAATCATCTAGATTCTAGTTTGGGAAGGAATATAGTTTGCCACCTGTATATGATGAGTGTTTAGTTTCTCTATCAACAAGCCTCATAAATATGAATCATGAATCCTTTCATCCTTCAAATGAACCAAAGGAGATAATTAGATAATAAACCATTGTTATCACCCAAGTTTAATCCTTCATCTTGTTCCTGCTCCTAATCTTTCAAACATCCTTCAGGACTCTGCTATACCAACTTCATTTTCATACCATCTTTAAATGTTTTCTGGAATCTTGAAGTGTTTGTATTTGTCTTCTGTGCCTTAGGTACTGAGTTAGGTACTGGGGCAACAGTGGTGAACCAGGCATGATCTGCCCGTAAGAAGCTCACAGTCCAGTGTGGAAAAATGAGAAGCAAATAGGAACTGCAGGGCAGAATAGGTGACATCTCAGAGTCTTGTGTGGCCACTTGATTTATGATTCTGTGTTCTGAATCATGACAGAATGAGTTACCTCACAGAGTAGAGCCTTGATTCTTTCTGCAATGTCAAAAGAATGCTCAAACTTCTCCTTCCTAAATAACTCCTACTCCAGTCTAGAATGTTCACCTTTTCTATCAAACTTTTCCAGTGGACATTGGCTGGCACTCCTATCTTACAGTAGACTGAATCCTTATGTCCCAGCCTCAAATGAATAAGTTGAAATCCTAATCTGCAATGTGGTGGTACGAGGTTTGGATCATGAGGGTAGAGCTACCATGATTTGGATTACAGGCCTTACAAGAGTCCCCAGAGAGCAAGCTCACCCTTTCTACCATGTAAGGACACAGTATGAAGACAGTATCTATGAACCAGAAAGCAGTCCCTCAACAGACACTAAATCTGCCAGCATCCTGATCATGGATTTCCCAGCCTCCAGAATGGTGAGAAATAAATTGCTGTTGCTCATATACTACCCACTTTATGGTATTCATTATATGAACTGAAATGGATGAAGACACTGGTCAATTTGTTATCTCTACCATACAAGCTTCTGCCCTTATCATTTCACTGCTACTGACATTTATCATTAAAGAACATATTCTAAAGGCCAAATCCAGTTTTTTTCTCAATAGTATTTCTTGATTTCTCATCTTTGACCATCTCAAGCTCATTGGCCGAATCCCTGAGCAGCTGCATGATGTGGTTTACATTTATCTTTGTCTCTCATCATTCCCAAGATGTTAACCATTCCCTCTAGCCTCAACTCCTCTCCTGAATGCCAACTTTCATTTTCAGCTGAGCATTTCCTCCTAGATATTCTGCCAACATTTAAATTCTGGGTATAAATTCAAACTCATTATATTTTGGCTGTTAAAGTAAACGACAAAAAGCACATCTATGATATAATGCAGTTTCTCTTTAACAAAATCTTTAATGGCTCCTCATTGCCTACTAAATTATGTACAAAACCTCCAGTATAATATTCAAGGCCTCGTATGATGGATCCTCAGGCCACATTTCCAGTCTTTTTCTTCTTAATGACTTTCAGTGCACACCCATCCTGAAGACAGAGTTAAGAGATTGCTGCATTTTAAATAGGCCCATGTTTTTCTGCTTCCCCTTTTTTGCTCATTCTTTTTTCTTGGACTGAAGTTCTATTTACTCCCACATCCTTCTGTCGAAATGCTACTACTCCTTCAAGGCTCTCAGTAGTCACTCGCTCCATGGAGCTTCCTTATCATCATTCCTCTTTTAGAATGCTGTAGCTTGTTGTTTCTTTCCCAATCTCCTCTTCTACAATCTCATATACATGTGTATGTGTGTGCGTGTCTATGCCATAATTTTCTAATATGCTACACAACATCTTTACAATTTTTTATTGCTACATAATGTATGTATTTTGGGAGTATATGTGATAATTTAATACATTATTAATTATAAAAATAAAATCAGTATAATTGGGATAACCATCAAATTATTTCTCTTTTCTTTGGGCTAGAAGCATTCAAATTATTCTCTTCTAGCTATTTTGAAATATACAATAGACTATTATAAACTATAATCACCCTACTGACCTATCAAATACTAGGTCTTCTTTGTTCTATTAATTTGTAGCCATTAATCAAGCTCTCCTAATTCCACCGACCCCACTTTTCTCTACCCTTCCCAGCCCCTGGTGACCACCACTCTATATATTCAGGAGATTCACATTTATAACTCCCACACGTGATATTTGTATGTCTGTGTGTGGCTTATTTCACTTAACCTCCAGTTCCATCCATTTTGCTTCAGATGACGGGAAATTACACTTTTTTAGGGTTGAAGAGTATCCCATGTATATTTATCCCATGTATATTTATACCATGTTTTCTTTATTCATTCATCCACTGATGGTCACTTAGGTTGATTCTATTATCTTGGCTATTGTGTCTAGTGCTACAGTAAACATGGGAATGAACATATCTCTGACCTATTAACTTCCATTCTTTTGGATAAGTATTCAGTGGTGGAATGGCTAGTTCACACAGTAGTTTTATTTTTAGGTTTTTGAAGAACCTACATGCAGTTTTCCACAGTGGCTATCCTAATTTACGTTCCCATCAGCAGTATCTGATTACTCCTGATCCTCACTAGCGTCATCATTCCCCATCATTTTGATAAAAGCCATTTTAACCAGGGTGAGATAATATCTCAATGTGGTTTTTATTATTTATCTCTGATGTTCAGGGATGTGAAACTTTTCTATACAGTTGGCCATTTTTATGCCATATCTTGAGAACTATGTACATAATCTGTTCAGAGCTTTTTGCCCATTTTATTAATTGGATTTTCCCCCCTATTGAGTTATTCAAGCTACCTAAATGCTCTAGTTATTTAATCGTTTGTCAGATAGTTTTCAAATATTTTTTCCCATTCTGTGTGTTGTCTCTTCATTTTATTGTGTTGTTTCCTTGGCTGTGCAGGAGCTTTTCAACTTGACACAATCCTATTTGTCTATTTTTTGCTTTTATTGCCTGTGCTTTTGAGGCCTTACACAAAGAGTCCTTGCCAAGATCAATGTACTGAAATGTTTCTCGGTATTTTCCTTCAGTAGTTTCTTTCATCATTTTAGGTCTTAGATTTAAGTATTTAATCTATTTTGATTCGAATTTTAGATAAGGTGAGAGATAGGGGTCTAGTTTCATTCTTCCAAATATGGTTAGTTTTCTTTTCTTTTCTTTCGACAGAATCTCAAGCTGTTGCCCTGGGTGGAGTGCTGTGGCATCATAGCTCACAGCAACCTCCAATTCGGGCTCAAGTGATTCTCTTGCCTCAGTTTTTCTATTTTTAGTAGAAACAGGGTCTTCCTTTTGCTCAGGCTGGTCTCAAACCCACAAGCTCAAGCAGTTCATCTGCCTTGGCCTCCCACAGTGCTAGGATTGTAGGCATGAGCCAGTGTGTCTGGCTGGTTAATATATATATTCACGTGCATATGAAATGTTATTACACTGTAAAGGCATATCACGTCTGTTAGATGCATAGTAGTTCTTAAAATTCAAAAAGTTTAGAAAATGAGAGTTGCTTGGACAAAGAATGAATCTGTACCTGACATTCCATAGGATTTACAAATGGATCTGATACACAAACGACCAGCCAACAAAGACCTGGCATCCTGACCCTTTCCAAATCTATTTCCTTCTCCTCAATACAGTTCAGGTTGTGGGGAGCTGTGTCTGTTTTGGGAAGATACAGATGGGAGGTCTCCAGTTTTCTTAGGGCCATTTGTTGAAGAGACTGTCATTTCCCCATTGTGTGTCCTTAGCATTTGTGTCAAAAATGAGTTGGCAGATTTATAAGTATGTGGATTTATATGTGGATTCTTCATTCTTTTGCATTGATCTCTGTGTCTGTTTTTAAGCCATAACAATGCTGATTTGGTTACTATAGCTTTGTAGCATATTTTAAAGTCCAGTAGTGTTATGGCTCCAGTTAACGTTCTGTTTGCTCAAGATTTCTTTGGCTATTCCAGGCCTTTTGTAGTTACATATAAACTTTAAGGTGGTTTCTTCTATTTCTGTGAAGAATAACATTGGTATTTTTGTAAGGGTTGGATTGAATATGCAAATTGCTTTGGATAAAATTGTCATTCTAACATTATTAATTCTTCCAGTCCATTAATATTGAATATCAGCATTGGTTTGTTGATATTTTCTATTTCTTTATGGTGAGGTAGGTTGTATGTATCTGGTAATGAATCCGTTTCTTCTAGATTTTCCAATTTGTTGGTTTATAATGGTGAATAAGAGTCTCTAATGATGCTTTATACTTACTGGTCTCAAGTTGCTATGTCTGCTTTCTTGTTTCTGATTTTATTTATTTGGGGTTTCTCTCTTTTTTCTCAGTCTAGTTAAAAGTTTGTCAAATTTGTTTATCCTTTCAAAAAAACTACTTTTTGTCCCATTGATTTTTTTTTTGTATTGCTTTTTAGTCTAAATTTCATTTACTTCTAAACTGATCTTTATTCTTTCTTTCTTTCTTTCTTTTTTTTTTTTTTTTGGAGACAAAGTCTTACTATGTCACCTTTGATAGAGAGCTGTGACATCACAGCTCACAGCAATCAACTCCTGGGCTTAAGTGATTCTCTTGCCTCAGCCTCCCAAGTAGCTGGGTCTACAGGTGCCCGCCACAATGACAGGCAATTTTTTGTTGTTGTTGTTGTAGTTGTCATTGTTGCTTAGCTGGCCTGGGCTGGGTTTGAACCTGCCAGCCCCAGTGTCTGTGGCTGGCACCCTAACCACTGAACTACAGGTGCTGAACCTATTTCTTTTCTTCTACTAAATTTGGGTTTGATTTCTTCTTGGTTTTCTGGTTCCTTGGGGTGCACTATTAGGTTGTTTATTTGGAATTTTTCTACTGTTTTGATATGGGCACTTTATAGTGTCTTGATTTATATTTTTATATAGCCTATCTCTTTTTTTGTCTCTCTTTCTTTTTAAATTTCAGGTTAATGTGAGGGTACAAACAACCAAATCACAATATTTGAATATATTAGATACAGTCCCTCTTATAGCTATGCCCTGTACCCCAAAGGGATGCCATATATTCCTGCCTGTGCCCATTCAGTGGAAGCTCCCCAAACCTCTCCTCTCCTCTCTCACTTCCATCATTCCACCTCTCTTAATTAGTTGCTATAGGCATTAATGTTTCTGATAAATTTGTTTTTTAGGCTTTATACTAGAGTTATGAGTGAATTGTACACCTCAATAATAGTATTAGAGTATCCTGGGTTTGTCCACATCTTAATTTTATAGGTGGCTTTTGTATTTTCAAATGTGTATTTTTTCAGATTAGTGTTTTTTACTCTCTTTACTGTTTTTTATAAGACAAGTCTAGTGGTGGTGAATTCTCTCAGCTTTTGCTTATCTGGAAAAGATTTTATCATTTTTGAAGGATAGCTATGCTTCCTATATTATTTTTGGATGGCAGGTGCTTCCTTTTTTTTTAAGCAATTTGAAAATACTGTTCCACTCCCTCTGGGGCTGTATGGTTTCTGTAAAGATGTCTACTATTGGATGAATTGGAGACCCTTTATGTTATTTACTTAGTTTTCTCTTGCTGCTTTTAGGATCCTTTCTTTGCCCTTGACCTTTGAGAGTTTGACTATTCTATGCCTTGAGATAATCTTTTTTGTGTCAAATCTGTTTGGTATTCTCTGACCTTCCTATACCTGGATATTTATCATTTTTACAAGATTTAGACAGTTTGAACACATACTTCTTAGTAAAGTATCTCAAGAATGGAAAAGCAAGAATCCAATGTACTCAATTGGATATGAAGCCAGTACATGATCTAATACATACCCACAAAAATAAGAGAAAAATTCAGATTAATTCAAGGTAGAGACCAGGGGAACCAGGAAGCAGGGAGAGGGGAGGAGAGAAGGGGATAGGGGTGGGGATGATGGTGTATGGCATACCTCTTGGGGTGAGGACACAATAATAAGAGGGACTTTACCTAACAAATGTAATCAGTGTGGCCTCAATCTTTATACCCTAAACAAACCTGAAACAATAAAATAAAGATTTAGACAGTTTTCTGTTATATTTTTTGAATAAGATTTCTATCTTTTGCTGTTACTCAATTCTTTCTTGAACAACAATAATTCTTAGATTTAGTCTTTTGTGGTGATTTTTTAAATCTCTGTTCCTTTTTATTTGTTTTATTCTCCTCTGACTGACTGCTTTGAGCTCATTAATTCTCTACCCTGCTTGATGTATTCTACTATTGAGAGCCTCTTCTGAATTTTTCAGTTCAGCAAATATATTTCTGTTCCAATAATCTGTTCAATTTTTTTTTATTATTTCAATCTGTGTTTAATTTCTTTGATAAGTATTTGAATTCCTTTTGTGTTATTTTGGGGATCATTGAATTTCCTTAAAAGTGCTGTTTTAAATTACTGGTCAGGGAGTTCACATATAACCATCCTGTTAAAGTGAATCACTGGTTCCTTGCTTTTTCTGTTTGAGGCAGTCACGGTTCCCTGTTTGGTATTGTTTTTTGTAGATGTACATACAGCTATGTCTTTGCACTGAAAGATTAGTTATTAATTATAGTCTTCTCTGCCTGACTTGTTCTGGTTTTTCTTGGTTATGTTTGCTTAGAGGTTCTTTATAATTTCTCTGTTGATTTTCTTTCTTTTTTGGTATATTATTTTTCGGCCAGGTTGCTGACTAGTTTTTGCCTTTATAAGGTGCATCATGCTCAGATTTGCCCCAGTTCTAGTAAACAGTCAGAGTGCAATCTATCTAGAATCTGGGAGGTCCTGGTTTATATCCCAATAGTGTGTAAAGTCTCCTTAGCGGTTTGTGCCCAAGAGACTTCGGCAGTGAGCCTCCTATGCCATGGTGCAGCTGAATGGCCACTCTGATCTGGCATTTCCCCTGGCAGCCTTATAGCACAGACTCTCCAGGGCTGGACATGGTAGTCCCACATCCTCCCCTTTGTCTCTGGATGCCCTCAGGGATTTCTCTCCCTTCAGGCACTCCCAATGCTTCCTGTGCATTGGGGTGGGCACAGAGCTCCTCTCAGGTAGCCCAAGATGGTGGTGGAGCTGGTTATCTTCTTCATTCTCATGTTTTCCTGTACAGAAACTGTACATCAGGGGGTAACTTTCCATGTGCTCATAATCGGGTGGTTGGGGAGGCATCACAGATATAGAAATCTGACTCTCTTATCCTCTGCTCAGAGTTTTTTCACTCTCTGGGCCCTGAGAACTGTTTCATATTCATATCTGAGTTCTGGAATATTGCTGGTGGTAACACTATATATTTGTTTTGAGTTTTCTTTGGGGGAGTGATCCAGCTTGCTTCTGTGCCAGCATTTTGGAAACCAAAGTCCTAAGCTACATGATCTCTTTGAGGGATGTGCTTGCACATTGCTGTGCAAATAAACTTTCAAAAACATTTAGTGAGTTGCACTTACCTCCTCGAAACATCATTTTATCATTTTTTCCTTCCCTCCTATTTTTGGCTTTATCTTCCCACTATTCAGACAGGTATTTGGTTCCAGTAATTTATATATACATATAAAAGTATGTGCAGCAAATTTTAGGATTAGGTAAGTCTGTGATTGGTAACAATATACTAAATGTTAAAATTAGTAACCACAAATGCAGGCTGAGTTAAAAAAAAAAAAGCAAGGTTAAACAAACATAATATCAGTCTGAAAGAAACCACTGGCTAAGAATTGGATAGAGAAATTCTTGGGCAATAACCTATACAGAAATATTACTTGAAGATTTGATTCTGTGGTAAAATCTAAATGAGTAGATGTTATTGTTGTTAAGCTCTACCATTTTTTAGCAGCTAAACTTGGGGAAGTCGCTTGACATTTTAGAGCATTTACTCTTTCTTTATGAGACATAATTGAGATTTAGAACTATGGGCCAGACATGTCTTGGCACCGGAGTTGTAAATGTGAAAAAGAGTATCTGATCTCTAGCATTATGGACTTACACACATTACTGAAGTAATGATATTTTGCCTCAAATGATAACAAAACAATAATATTTATCTTAAAAATTTTTAGACAGAAGGTTAAGTCAGAGGAGGACATGAGAATGAAGATGAGAAATAGTCAAATATTATGTGAGAGATTGAAAAATATAAATAATAATCCATGTAAAAATGTCAAATGTGTTTCCTGGATATATTTTTACTTTTAATTTTACTTCAGTTTGACTGTGATGCATCAGGGTGTGAATCCATGTGCTGGGAGTGCATTATTTTATCTGAGGACACATGCACTTGATGTATTTAAAAATTTCTCAGCTATTACTAAGTAATATTTCTGTTCGTATAGACTATATTCCTTTCTTCTGGAACTTCTGTGTGTGAAAGTCTCAGTCTATCTTACATATTGATATTTATTGATTGTTATTTATTTTAAAACATATCTTTGTCCCTTTGTATAGCATTCTGGGCAATTTCTTTAGTATTTTCTTCTAAAACATAAAGTCTCTTGTCAATTATGTCTAGTATAGATTATCCAATATATGGAGCTTAAAAAATTGACAACTCTATTTTAATTATAAGGTTTCTAACTTACATTTTTATATCTCAGCTATGGCACGTTTTGCCTTTTCTGGTTCATGATTTCTTCTTCACTTTTATGCAGGTTATTCTTTAATGTATGTTTCTGGACAACCTAAATACATTTACTTAAGGTCTTTGGCATATTATCTCATAAAATTACATTTATTTGAGTGTATTTGCAGCTTGATTTTTGATTTTTTTGTCATTTTAAGTATCTCCATGGGATTTTGTAATAGTGTTTGGTGAGATTATTTTTTTTTGTGGAAAACATTAATATTGCTTGTTTTTTCCTGTCCCTCTACTTCTGGATCATCCCTCATAGCCAGCCTATTATTTTTCACTTGTTTCCCACCAGCCCTCTGGTGTGCTAGCCCAGATCCAGGTCTTATAAAGGCATTAACATGCACTGTCCCAGAGTATGAGTACACACCTAGTCACTGATCCTAGAGAGAGTCTTCAATAGGCTGCTATTTCCTTCTGCCTCCCTAGGCCTACAGCTTCTTATTAAACCCTTTTTAAGAACAGGTTGTGGGGCTTGCAACACTCCAGACTCTACTTCCAATAATGAGTCTGACTTTGTTGCACCCTCTCACTAAGGGACCATTCAGTTATACTATGGGAGAAAAACTCAAGCTATTAGTTTCTGGACCAGCACTAGGGCAGGCCTGTAGCTTTACTTGTATGTGTTATGTTCCATTTTTATTTTTTTCATAGTCCACAGAGATATTTACTCTTGTTGCAAATTACCCTCTTTCATTGGGTTTGAGTAATTTCTTCTTCATTTATTTAACATGCATGATCACTTTCAGAATGCTTGAACTAGTTAATTTTAAATGAGGACTAGATCAAGGCACCAGATACCCAGTTGTATTGGCAATCACCTACAGAGAAAACAGTAAAGATACTGTATCTGGCGTCTAGTAGAAATGTTAGAACTTGACATTCACTTGCACCTGTTACTATAATACTCCAAGTGGCAGTAAGGTCAACTTGGTCCTTATTTTGTCCTAACACCCCCGTCTGACTTCCTCTTTGAAGCTCTTTCTTTGAGTTTTCATGGGTAGTCTTCATAAATTAATATATTCTATAAAATATTTGGAGGGAGAAATAGAATTAAGTGTACAGTAAGATTTATCTCAACTTCACTGTGCAGAGACCTGCAGTCTTACTAGAGACCACTGGATATAATCCAGTCCCAATCACATTAGTGATTTATTAAATATACCCTAAAAATCTCTTTCTTCTTAGCATTGAAGTAAAATTCCTCCAACTTTCCAACAAAAAGGGAGGAAATCGGCTGTCTTTATTTCTGTATCTCTATTATCTAGTTCTTCACATATATAAGATTTTCAGTACCCATTTGTTCAATATAAAGACTTATAAAAGTCTTGGGTACTTTCATTGTAGGAGTCTAACAATGAAATACAGTGGAGTGTTCAAACAACATGGGTTTAAACTACGTAGCTCTGCTTGTATGTGAATTTTCTTCTCCTTTCACCACCTCAGAGACAGCAAGATCAGTAGTCTCAATCCTCTTCAGACTACTCAAGGTCAAGACAGTAACAGTAAGGATAAAGATCTTTTATTTTTTTTTGCAGTTTTTGGCCGGGGCTGGGTTTGAACCCGTCACCTCTGGCATATGGGGCCAGCGCCCTACTCCTTTGAGCCACAGGTGCTGCCCAGGATAAAGATCTTTATGAGGATCTGTTTCCTCTTAATGAATAACAAATATGTTTCATCTTCCTTATTATTCTCTCAATCACATTTTCTTTGCTATAACTTACCTTTTTTGGTAAGAATATGGTATATGAGGCATAACACACAACATATATGTTAATAAACTGTTAATGTTGTCTGGAAAGCTTCTGGTTAACAGTAGGCTTAGTAGTTAAGTTTGGTGGGATTCAGAAGTTACACGTGGATTTTCAGCTGTATGGGGAGTTGGCATCCCTGACCCCTGCATCATTCATAACAGTGGGTCAACTGTAACGGATTGTAATGTCTAGACACTGAAGAAACATGTCAGGAAAGAAGTCAGACAATCCAAACGATCCCATCTTTGCCATATCTTATCTTACTGGAATGAACCATGGTCAATGACAATACATAATATATGTATTCAATGTAATGGTGGGACTAATGCCTACTAGGTTTTGTTGTCCAGTTCTGTGGATTACTTTATGGAATGTAATTTGCTTCTGTCTTATTCTTTCCATATCTATTGTCATAGCATTAGTTTAGTCTTTTATAATTCTTTACTGTACAATTTCATTCACTTTTAACTGTTTTTCCTACCCTGAGTCTGTAGCTCTTAACATTTATGGAGTCCTGCACCTTTCTGAGAAGCTGATGAGAATGATGGAGGTTCTTCCTTAAAAATGTACTTGATTGCAGACAATCCACATTTTCTTTCTTTCTTTTTTTGCAGTTTTTGACCAGGGCTGGGTGTGAACCCACCACCTCTGGGATATGGGCCGGCACCCTACTCCTTTGAGCCACAGGCACTGCCCCATACAATCCACATTTTTGTATAAACTTCAGTGGGGTTCACAAAACCCTAAAGCTGGTATGTGGATTCCTAAAAGCACTTCTGTTTGAATGAGTCATATCTACCTCATTTATACATTCATTTATCCATCAAATGCTTTTGAGGATGCTCTAAATTTGGTGTATTTATGCTAAACCCTTGAAATACAAAGCTAGATTAGAAATGAGCTTTACTCTTAAAATTCATAGTCTAGACTAGAAGGAAGAAATGTCCTGCATATATGAAACAGTGTCATAGGTATTTGTGGGCTACACAGCAGGACTGAAACAGAAAGTTTGATTCTGTAAGGGTATATTAGGTATATTAGGGAAAAGTTTCAAGAAACAGCTTAATTCTCCTGGAGGAATATCTTCTAACATTTTAAAAACTGCAACACTTTCAATGTCTTATTGAAATTTAAGAATCTTCTTTTTTTTTTTTTTAAATTTTATTGAATGGTAACTATGTACATTAATGCCCTTCTGGGGTACAGTGTGGGGTTTTCACATGCAATCTGAAATACTTCCATCAAACTGATCAACACAGCCTTCATGTCATTTTCTCAGT
>CAUYQV010123315.1:0-18610 GCA_963574575.1 Galagoides demidoff | reverse complement strand
TTTTCTGATTTAATACAAGAATTTATAAATTTATAAAGATTTCAAGATTTCTAGGAAAGTAATCAATATTTTGATGCATTTGCAACTCCATTTCTATTGACATAAATATGTTACCTGTCAATTTTTAAATGCAATGCATAGACCTGCAATCTGATGTTCAACTTAAAGAAAGATGTGATCAGGTCTCTTTGTTGGACTTTTATAGGTCCTATCTTCCTAGAGACAAATATCACTTGCTTCACAACCATGCCTTATTCATGTCATTGCTTTTTGGCAGCATCTACATCTTCAAGCAAATATTTTTAAGAGTGAAGCACATAAAGGGTAAAAGTAGAACCAAAATATCTAATAAGCACCTTGAGAACTCACTGAGAATAGCAGCTCCTTTCATCCAACCAGGTATTAATGCATTAGTTCCTCAAATGCAACATCAAATACCCCACTACTGTTATGTTGCCCATTTTTCTTTCCCTTTCATAATAAAAAAATCAAAAATTCTAAAGATATTTTATTACTTAGATATGTATGCTTTCTATATTAGTGATTGCAAACTTGGGACCAGCTTGATAATTTTAAAAGACTCTCTGAACAGGCTGCTGCATAATTAGTATTATTATGTGATGCTTGTTCTACCCCTTCTGTGGTAGGGGATATCATGAAAATTATGCACTTTTATTTTGGTCGTCAGCTTTCATAGTGTTTGTGTATTTAATATGTGGCTCAACACAACTCTTCTTCCAATGTGTCTCAGAGAAGCCAACATGTTGGACACCCTGATCTAGATAAAGCTGTTAGCAGAGTCTGATCCCAATGAGGTTGGAGGATATGTTTGTAAGTCTGGTCTACATGCTGTGCTGGGTAGAAACCTATTCTACTAGAGAAAAGTCCAAAGAATCACACACAGTCATCAGAGCAGTAGAAAAGGAGGCTGGGTTTGGGTGCTAACATGGGCTTTGGGGACCAAGAAAACAGGCTTCAAATCCTTTTGCCATTTGTCAGAGGATTAAATAAGAAGCCACATGTAAAGGGCCTGGCCCTGAAGGACAAAGAATGAAACATGGGAGAGGTGAGTACAGTGTGATCTTCCTGACCTTTGCCATCTAGGGACAATGGTCTGAGTCCAGCCTCCTTTGCTTTACTTGCTCTGTGACCTCAGACAAGTCAACAAACCTTTGTGAGCCTTGATTTCCTCATCTACAAAATAAGGCCAATAATGTATTAACAAGGTGATTATGAGAATTATATAACATCAAGAGTCGGCTTCCCCACACACCTTATTCCTTTCTTTCCCTCTGAATCCCAGATTGCTGAGTCCTGCTGGAAAAAGTTAATAGGTGGACATGGACTCAATCTAAGTTCATTCTCTCCTCTTCCTATTTTATGTGGATCTTTACTATTCCGTCTCATCTAAGAGAAAGATTTGTTTTCTGTTTTAGACTTCTCTACCTTAAACCCCAAACCAAGTCATTTTTTTTTTTTAATGTCCCCAGCCTCTTAAATGCACTTAAGCATTCAGAAAATAAACACAGACTGCTAAGGAGCTACCAGAGCTTCCTAAGAGCTCCTGCTTCCTCAAGATCAGTGTTTCTCACCCTGTGTGCTCTCCCTTTGGCTTCTCTTGTCCGCTTCTGGCCTTGATGAACTTCTCTGCAGGTAAGTTTGTGAATCTAGGTTACTTTCTTTCTGTCCTTAAAGACCTAGATTTTCATCTGTCAGCAGGACACTTCCACATGAGTGTCAAACTCAACATTGAACTGAACACATTATCTTCCCCATCAGGCTTGGTGCCAGTCTTCCAGGAAGCCAGCCCCAGAGTCTCACAGCCTTCTCTGCCTTCTCCCTCTCTTAATCTCCCCTGCTATTTAGGCAGCAGACCTCCTCCTCCTTTCTTTTCCACATCTGGTGCCTTAGCCCTGGTTCCTCTGATAGGGACCAATGAAGGGTTCTTTAACTGGTCTTCCCAACTCCAATTCCCACTCACTTCCCAACTGGTACTGAAAAGGAATTTGATGCAATTCCACACCCAATCATAAATACTAATAAATAAATAACAAAAACATAATTAAGTAACCCTCCTAGCAAACTAGAAATAAAAGGCAAAGATTATCTGTCTCAAACTGGCATCCAGCATCATCATATTTATCAGTAGAGCTTTGAGATACTCTCATTAAAGTCATGAACAAGACAAAGATGCTCATCGTTACAATTAGTCTGCATAATAAAAAAAGAAATAGGTGTAACCATTACAAAGTCAGGCAAAATTATCTTATAGTACTTGTGGATTTTTTTTAGCAAATGGATGACAGAATGAATCATATGGGAAAATATTTATAGTATATTGTTAAGAGAAAAATAGTGACTGAAAAAGAATATGTAAAGAATGATCCCAATTTGGTGGGGTGAAATAAGTAATTTTTATTCATTGAAGGAGGAAAATTTTCATGAGAGAAGAAAATTAGGTTGCAAAAAACCTATATACTATAATCCTAATTTAGTTATATGTTGTTTTCCCTAAAATGGATCTTGAACGATATAAACCAAAACGTTAACAGTAATCATTTTGGGTGGTGATTTCATAGATAAATTTTTTTTTTTTTTTTTTTTTTTTTGCAGTTTTTGGCCAGGGCTGGGTTATGATCCTACCACCTTCAGCATATGGGGCAGTACCCTACTCCTTTGAGCCACAGGTGCTGCCTGACTTCATAGATAATTTTTTAAATTTTGGTTTTATGTTTATTTCACATAATTTATCAAAGAATAGATTTCTTTTCAAATGAAGGAAATGTTATAAAAAAAAAAAGCAAGCTTCTGATTTAGCAAATTCTAATATAGATACTAGGTCAAGTTTAACTTCCCTGGTGTCTTTTTCATGGCTGTCCAAAAATCAGCTACTCAACACCCTTCCACATAGCTTCATTCTACGCTCTCTTTAAAATACCTGCTGTTTCCTAAGTGATACATTTCTTTCTCTTTTTCTAAGACTCCCAGGCATAAAATACTCCTAGAGAGACGTTTTCACTTAAAAGTGATTTGTTTTGGGTCACAATCCTCACAGTTTTCAGAACTTTAGTGAATAAGTCATGGTCCCAGGATTAGGCAACAGAAGTGCTGTAGGACTAATTTTCCCATTACAGTGGACAAAGAGAGGAGGACCCTAATGGCTTATTGAGGCAAGAGAATTGAGAGGGAACCTTGAACACTGAGTCACAGAGAGCACTATGCAGTCCTGGCCCTATTAGAAGTCAAGAAGATCACTAGGATGATTGAGATCCCAAATTGCCACCCAAGTGTCCAACCCAACTAGAAACTAACAAACCCATCAGATTTAGGAAGTTTAGTTGCACCTTACAGTGACTTCATAATCACATACAATGCTATTATTTGGATCCTCTACTCTTCAACTTGACTTTGTCCTAGTTTTTAGATTTCTGAACTTCGTTTTGTGAATTCTATTACCAGCCACTAATACTGTTTGCCCAGACTATGAGCCCAGGCAGTTTCTAGGTTCCATTTCCATCCAGCTTGTCAGCTGCACATTCAGCTAATGAATCAGATCATGTGGTAAGCAGTGGTAAAGTTTGTGGTAAAGTCACAAACCGTTGTTTTGAGTGTACTCTTGCTCAGGGATCATTGTGTTTCTTAGATCTGTGAGTTTATAATTTTCATCAAATTTGGAAAGTGTTCACCCATTTCATCTTCTAATATGTTTTCTCCCTCCTTTCTTTTGGAATCTAATTACACATTGTTAAACAACTCGATGTTATCCTATAAGTCTCAGAGGCTCTGTTAATTTTATTAAGTCTTTTTTTTTCTGTGTACTTTATTTTGGAAAGCTTCTATTGCTATTTCTTCAAATTTATCGATCTTTTCTTCTACAGTATCCAATCTGCTGCCAAGCCCAGCTAGTGATTTTTTTCCACCCCAGATATTGTATTTTTCAGCTTTAGGATTTCCATTTGGTTCTTTTTTCCCCTCTACCCATTATATTGGTATTTTATTTTAGATCCTTGTGCATATTTATGATAGCTGTTTTAAAGTCTTTGTTTATTCCACAATTGATGTGGATTCTGGTTCTGGTTCTATTGACTGCTTTTCTACTCCAGGTTATGAATCTCATTCACTACTTCTTCACATGTCTAGCAGTTTTTATTGGATGGTGATCATTGTACCATTAGGTTGTTGAGTGTGTGAATTTTGTTGTTTTCTTTTAAATAGTATTGGGGTTTGTTGTGTCAGGCAGTTATTTTTAAATTAGTTTAATTCTTTTAAGGATTGTTTTTAAGCATTATTAGGGTAGGTCTGGAGTAGTCTTTACTTTAGGGTTGGATAAGGCATCTCACTACCCTCCTTCTGAAGACTACTGAATATCTCAGCTATTTGAAATTCCCCGGCTTTGGATTATTGGGACATCAATGTTTATTGCCTCTCTGTGAGTTCCAGGAATTGTTGAGCTTATAGTTCCCCAGCAATTATTTGCCTGGTCTTATGGGGCTTACCGTCTGCAGACACATGGGATCTCTATGCAGATGTCTCTGCCTAGCAGTCCCTTTAATGAATATTATCACACAAATTCCCAGCACTCTGGGATCCCTGAACTCTGATCTATGTCTCCTCAGTTCAGAGAGACTGCCATGTACTATTTGGGTTTTTCTCCCCACCTCCTTGTCCAAAAAGTATGTTTCGAAAGAAGTTTCTTTTGATTGTAAAGATTGTGTCTTTTATTTCCCTTCTCCAGGGACTGCAGTTCCATGCTGCCTTTGTCTAATATTTCTAAATAATTGTTCTACATACTGAGTCCAGTTTTTTCATCTAGAACCAGTTACTACAACATGCCTGGAAGTGAAATGTAAAATTTCCCTTTGCTTGTATTTTTAATTTAAAAAAATGTTACGGTATTATTTTAATATATACACTTCATTCCAATTTTTTGCCATTATATTTTCTTTTTTAAATTCAGATGCTGGTTATCAGATTAATTCATGTTGATATGTTTATACATAACTACTGCATGATTGGAGCTTTATTTTGAAAAAAGTTAATCTGTCCATGCTCTGAGAGTTGAATTGGAGAAGGAAGGTTCTCCTATTTATTTGCATCTTTATGCCTTTTTTTTTTTTGACACAGAGTCTCACTCTGTCACCCTGGATAGGGTGTTCTGGTGTCATAGAGTGCAGAACCCTCAAACTCTTGGGCTCAAGTGATTCTCTTGCCTCAACCTCCTAAGTAGCTGGGATAACAGGCACCCACCATAATGCCCAGATAGTTTTTCTATTTTTAGGAGAGAAGGGTCTCACTCTTGCTCAAGTTGGCTTGAACTCCTGAGCTCAAGCAATCTAAATCTGCCATCTCAGCCTCCCAGAGAGCCAGGATTACAGGTGTGAGCCATGGCACCCAGCCTCTACATTTTTTCTAATGCTACTCTGACCAACAAAAATACTTTTGTTCATCCTCTTTAACAAAATATGTTCATAACCTTCATAATAATTAAAAACTCTGAAGTATTTTAAAAATATAGATATTCTTCTTAGCAAAGTATCTCAAGAATGGAAGAAAAAGTATCCAATGCCCTCAGCCCTACTAAAAAACCAATTTATAAGCACCCACACTTCCATATGAAAGCTATAACCCAACTATAGCCCAAGATGAAGGGGAAAGAGGAGGAGGAGGGGAGGGGAAGGGGGAAGATGGGTGGAGGGAGGGTAATTGGTGGGACCACACCTATGGTGCATTTTACCAGGGTACATGTTAAATCTACTAAGTATAGAATATAAATGTCTTAACCCAATAACTAAGAAAATGTGGTGAAGGCTACATTAACTACTTTGATGAAAGTATTTCAAATTGTATATTAAACCAGCACATTGTACCCCATAATTGTATTAATGTACACAGCTATGATTTAATAAATCAAATAAAATAAAATTAAGAAAAAATAAACAAAAAATATAGAATAGTATGACAAACAATCTAACAATGTATAAATACTAGTAGTCTAGATTCAAATATATTAATGTTTCTGTATCTGCATTGTATTCATGTCTTTTGTCATGGTGATAGGAAATAAGATATCTAAAAGACCGCAGAAGTGCTAATCTCATGCTTTCCCTACTACCCTCTCCTCATCCTGGGAAATCACTACAAGTCAGTGTGTATTTCCCAAAGCATGGTGTTGTACTTTACGACATACACATTGCTTCATAAATAGGGAGCATTTTGTGTGTTTTCAGACATTTCAAAAATGACATCATGCTGTCTGTATACTTTTGCAACTTGCTTTGTAGATTAGTATTAGGTTTAACATCTTGATTTATTAAAATTGGTAGATGCAATTAATTTATTTTAACTGCTCTATGGCATTCTACTATAATTCTTTGTCTTTCTACTAATGGAAAATTTATTTTCCATTCTTGTACATCCATGTCTCCTTGTGCTAACTTCATCAAATTGGGAAAAACTAAACATAGCACTAAGTGGGGTGACAATATGGGGACATTTTATCTTTCATACAATGCTGATGCAAGGGTAATTCTGTCTAATAGCTTGGAGGATCAATCTGCCAGAGAACCTAGGGCAGACAAATGATCACATAATTTTGCATTTTGGTTAAGAAATTTTTATTTTATTATTTTTTTTTAATGTCAGGCTAATGTGAGGGTACAAACAACCAGGTCACAATATTTGAATTTGTTAGGTAGCATCCCTCTTGTAGTTGTGTCCTGTCCCCAAAATGTGTGCTATACACCCTCACATTGTGCCCATTAAGTGGGAGCACCCCAAGCCCCTTCCTCCCCTTTTCCTCTTCCCTCATTCTCCCTGCCCCCAACTTGAATTAAAATAAGTTTTTCTCCTCTGTGGGCGTGAATTAGAAAACCACTTTAATTTTGTTCTAGTCTATAAATTTCTATGGACAGTAAACAGCTTGTTACTCTAGCCATCTCATCTGGAACATTTACCCTTTGAGGGGGATAGAAACTTCCAGGGCCTGAAAAAAAATGTAAAAGTATTCAAACATGTCAGTCAGTTTATTGTACGTTCAGTTAAATCTAAAATTACTAAGTTCCTGATCTCTTGCTATGTCCTGCACTAGTGATGTTTCATGACTTTCCAAAGGTATTTCAAATATGTTTTATTTAGGTTAGCTCCCTGCTACCCACTCTTAGCTCTGAAAGGTGAATCTCTTCACCCTGCACCTCCTCTTTGCTGTGACGGAGCTGCTTTCTCTCTCTCTCTGTCCTTCCATACATCCCTTCTTTGCTTATGAAACAACAATTGCACCAAACCCCCGTGGTTGCTCATTTGAATCATCTAGGGCCCCTTAATAATCACCAATCCCTGGGACTCAACCCCAGTGATTCTGATTACATTGGACTTACAGCTACGGTATTCAGCCACTCAACTTCACCGGTATAAAGCTTTCTCTAAAACATTCAATTATACATAGTATATCTCTCTATATGCTACACTTTCACATCTTTATCTTTTTCAGCTTCCTTTTAGAATCTAGAATTTGGGCAGGCTTTTCATAGGAGCCGCCTTTACTTCAATTCCTGTTGACAAATTGTGTAAATTTAGAGAAATTATTTAATTTTGGTATTGCATTTTTCCCTCATCTGTAAAACGGAGATGATAATCACAGCACTCTTTTCAGGGCTATTGTGAGTATCAAATTAAATTATATATGCAAGTAAAATGGAAAGCAATTCACAAGTGTTAATTATTATGAGTCTCCCTGCTCAACATTACCATATGCTGTTTGAATTACATCTGCATACACTTCTTGTATGTTGACTTGTTGTAATTTCCTGTCTAGTTTTTGTATATATATTTATATAACCTAAATCTCAATTCAGTTAAGACCTTTTCAGAGCAAGAAGCAAAATGTATAGTTATTTAGTGTATCTTATTTTCTCCATTTCTGAAGACATAGTGAGAAACAATAAAAACATTGAATTAAATGTATTTTTCACTTTTTTAAGACAGGGTGACCAATAAAGGACTCACTGAAAAGACATATATATATATTAATTTCAGATAAATATGAGGATACAATAATTAGGTTATAATCTTCAGGTTTGTTAGGTAAGGTCCCTGTTGTACTATGTCCTGCACCTAGCAGGTGTGCCTTATACACTTACATTGCACCTATTAGGTGGAGCACACCAGTCTCCCTCCCTACCCGCTCCTTTCTCTCTCCTTCCCCCTCCTCCCTCCCCCCAACTTGAATTAAACTGAGTGTTTCTCTTATGTGGGCATCTATTAGTTCATCCACTGGCTTCGTATTGGTATTGAGTACATTGGATGCTTGCTTTTCCATTCTCATAATACTTTTCTAAAGAGAATGTTCATCAACTCTATCTAGGTTAATATGAAAGATGTAAAGTATCCATCTTTTTTATGGCTGAATAGTATTCCATGGTATGTACATACCACAGTTTATCAATCCATTCATGAGTTGATGGGCACTTGGGTTGTTTCCACATCTTGGCAATTGTGAATTGAGCTGTAATAAACATTCTAGTACAAATGTATTTAGGATAAAATGATTTTTTTTTTCTTCTCGGAAGATGCCTAGTAATGAGATTGTGGGATCAAATGGGAGATCTAATTTAAATTCTTCGAGGATTCTCCATACTTCTTTCTAAAGAGGCTGTATCAGTTTGCAATCCCACCAACAGTATACAAGTGTTCCCTTCTCTCCACATCCATGCCAGCATCTGTAGCTTTGGGACTTTGTGATGTTGGCTATTCCCACTAGGGTTAGGTGATAGCTCAGAATTAAATGTATTAAAAGAAATATAGTGCATAATTTAAACATTTTTCTTTTGTTTAGTAGATATTAACCTTAGTAAGGATACATATATGCTGCATATCTTCATATGTACTATAGTGTATATATGTATATAGTCTACATATGCATAAATTATGTGTGTGCACATATACAGAGGGTGCCAAAAATGTATATATACTTTAAGAAAGCAAAAAACTGTATTAAAATTATAACACGTATAAACATATTGACATATATAACAAATATATACCAATAACATTTGTTATTTTGTATATTGTATCTTGTATCTCTAGTAATTGCAGAAGTCAGACATGACTTGAATATTACAACTTTAATACATTTTTTCCTTTCTTAAAATATGTATTCATTTTTTGGCACCCTCTGTATATGCTTATAGAACATATGGCAGGAGAATATTTTTGACGTACTAACCTATGATCTTTTTCTTCTCTGCATTTCTCCTTTTCCTCTCTACCATTTTCAATCAGATAACCCTGCTCATTGATATGTGCATCATTGTCTGAGAGGAGGAATGTGTCAGGATCAAAACCAAAAATAATCTGTAAGTCTTTTTTACTTTATTCTCTCTAAGTCTAATTTCAGAGCAGGCTAGAGGATTTGGGGCATAGACAAAAAGTCTTGCCGTGTACTGTGGAAAGCACAGAATGTTCCCATCTCTAGGCAAAAGGAAGATTTACCCGGGCTTAGGAAGAGAAGTGAACAAGGGAGGAAGATGGTGCTGGGAGGTAGCCAGACTCCAGAGAAGGAGGCAAGAAGGGGCGTTCAGGCAGGTGGGCAACCTTGAAAAGATTCTAGCATCCTAAATATAACTCAGAGAAGGTAGACAGCTTCTGGACCAGAAAGAACTGTTGTGCTGGGATGAGGGCATTCTCCATGGCAACTTGTCTGGACAGATGCCCAAGGAAGGGATTTCCCTATAACTCTCCAGGTTGTGCCTATGCATATGCCTCTGAAGCCACGTACAATTCCAGCCATTGCGCTGGAGACAGAAGCTCATAAAGACTGAGGCTCACAGGGTTTGATAGCTTAGTAGTCAAACAGAAATCATCCAAGAAATTAAAGAAAGTTCTACTTTTTGCATATTTGGGAATATAAGCTGTGATTCATTCTCACTACATTTATGCATATGCATGAGTGTACATAGCTGTTTCTACTTCACATCTGTATTTACACAAAGACACAACTCAGAATGTTCTGACAGACATTACTTTTGTATTTTTCTCTCTTTTCTAGAAAGAGAAATATTCAAGAATCCTCTTGGAGACCCTGGTAGTTGCTGCACTATTGGGAAAATATTTGTGTTACCATGGAGTAGGCAGCAAAAGGAAAATGGCACTATGAGACGCCTCAGAAAGGTGGCAGCCCTGAGTGCAAAGAGCATAAAGAACCTCAGACATCCTGAGTCACCCACATGACAAAACGGCAATGCTATATTGATGCTAACATGTTCCCATTGCAGATATGATTTTGCAATAGGAGAACTGACATACAGTTTATGGCACATTAAGAATCATAAACACAATGCTATCAATATTTTATTAACAATGACAAACTGTCACGATGACAACAGTGGCTAGTGATTTCCATAGCAGGACATGGCTAGATTGTTTTTAATAGCTCTTAAAAAGAAGGCTATCCAGAGTTCCTCCTGTGTTGCCCGGAGTGTATATCCTCGGAGATATGGGCCTTTAATTCCCAAGAGAAAAAGTATAAACACTGGGAAATAATTGAGGACATCTGCTGAAAAAGAAAGCTGTTTGAAAGGTGGAATTGCATCTCACTCGCCATCACCTTCCTTCCCTTTGCGCTTCCTTCTGCCTGCAGTGCAGCTGACATGGCTATTCCCAGAGATGCCAACCTGTGATGCAGCAGCAGCCTTGCAACCTTGGAGACCAAAGCTACTCAGTACAGAAAATGAAATGGGAAGACAGAAGAGGCTTGAGTTCTTGATAACTCTTTTAGGCCATTGTCCATGACTGCCCACCTCCGACTTCTTGTTAGAAGCAGAAAATAATCTCCTTCTGTTGTCTGAGGTTGGGGTTTTTGTTGTCTGCAACTGAATGCTTCTCTAGTCAAACTTAGTGCACAGCTATGTTGGCCTACTCTCATAAGAAATAGTATACACATAGGGAGGGTTTGTGGTTAATGATCGTGAAGGTAAATAATATACATTTTAGAAAGTTTTCTTAGTAATTTTGAAGATTTCTGGCCAACCCCTGGTCAAATCAGATTGGACTGCCACTGCTTTTACTCAAAGTAGGGCTGTGTAAATGCTCACGCCAGGAGAGGAGGTGCTATTCTGGCATTGTTTTGCTGTTCTTGTGTGCTTGCAGTATTACTATTACCTTTAGTCTAGGGTTTTTGTGGTTTTTTTTTTTTGAATAAACCTTTAAAGTAACAATTTTATCTTATGAGAGTTTAATTAAAAGAATATAATGCATATGTCCACATAATCAGAGTCACATAATCACATAAATTACAAAAGGCACATCTAATTTGAAAGGGAGAAGCTTAGTTTCCACAACCTCCCTTCCTCAACAGACACGAAAATCTTCCACTTCCTCAGGGCCCAGTAGGTTGTATGTGTTGTACAAAAGGGGGACAAGCAGCATTATTAGTCTGGATGCTAAGTAATAATAGAGTTCAGCTTAGTTATTTTAGGGATTAAAATAAACATAAAGTACACCGCATTAGATATTCTAAAGGGACATTCTAAAGGAATATTGCAACTGAATCATCTGTTACAATACAGCTAGATTTTGGATACATTGCCCCCTTCCAAATTATTTTCACCTTATGGTTAGGAATGCAAGAAAGTCTGGGAAATTTTCAAAGAAGCTAGGTAAGTAAGTTTCATATTTTATAAAAGGAAATTAACTCAACATAAATCATGAACTTAAATGTAAATCATAAAATCATGAAATGTTTAGAAAAATTATAGGAGAAAAATCTTTAAGATTTAGAGTGCCAAAATCATGCTCCACAAGAGAAAAAATGATAAACTGGACTTCATCAGGATTAAAACCATTTGCTCTGCAAAAGACCCTATTATGGAGAAGAAATGTCAGTACAGACTGGGAGGAAATTACTCTCTACTTCACTAAGAAGAGTGCAACGGCCAGAAGAGAACGTCTAATACCACATGTAAATATCAGGCTGTTAAATATGAAATGTCCAATTCCTAATCAAGAGTGTAGTTTATTATATCTCAAACAAGAAGCAGTACAGTTAATCAAAGTATGTGCCTAAACTATCAACGCAGTTATGCCATCTTAAAAGTAGCTTGGTCATCCCAGCAGCCAAGAAGCCTAGAGGGTGAGTGGTCATGAAATCACGGAAGGTGTTTTCCATAGCTTGTTGAGAACTGAGTATTTTTCCTTGCTAGAAGTGGCTCAATGCCTACAAGAAGTGGTAGTCAATTGATGAAAGGGCTGGTGAATACTGTAGATAATAGAATTTCAAAGTCCAATCTTTGTAGTTGAGCAGCATTGTTTGTGTGAAATGTGGTCAAGCATTATCTTGCAAAAGGAATGGCCTGTCTCTATTGACCAATCTCAGATGCTTAATCTCAAGCATCCTCATCATGTCATCAAGCTGGTTGCAGTAGACATCCACTGTAATTGATTAACTAGGTTTCATGAAGCTGTAGCGGATAATATCAGTGCTGGACCACCAGACACCATTAGATTTTTTTGATGAATATAAGGGTTTGGATTGTGTTTTGGCACTTCATCCTTAGCCTTTGTGCTGAACCCTTGCGACTGTCAGAAAGAATCCATTTTTTATCACACATAAGAATATGGAGTAGAAATGGCTCACTTTCATGTTGTGACAGCAAAGAAAGACAAGCTTCAAGATGATGTCTTTTATGACACCTGTTTAATTTACATAGAACCCATCTATCTAGCTTCTTTACCTTGCTAATTTGTTTCAGATGGCCCAATATTGATGGAATAGTGGTGTCAAACCTTGTTGCTAATTCCTATGTAGGTAGTGATGGATTTGCTTTCACTACAGTTTTCAGCTCATCATTATTCACCTTGGTCTTAGGTCACCCACGTGGATCATTTTCAAGATTAAAATCACCAGAATAGAACTTCTCAAACTCTCAAGGTACTGTGTATTCTTTAGCCACTTCCTTCCTCAAAGCTTCATATTTTGAACTGTTTGCACTGTATTGTTTCTATGATGGAACTCATATTCAAAAATAACAAAAACTTTTGACACATCTGTGATTTCACAAAAAATTTGAAAGATAATCACAAGCCAAAATGTGTGTTTGAAAGAAGGGGTATGTGCCTTCACAATGAAAAACAAAAACCCCAAGAAGTGTCAAGGTGAAATGCTGGAGATACCAGCTGTCAAACTTAGTACTTAAGGAAATTGTACATTTCTTACTTAATTAACTAAATATCAAAGTCTCAGTAGTATGTTTCCAGAACTTTATATCATATTTTTATTGAATGTATCTTTGGAGCTTCTCCTTGTCTGCTGCAATGGTGTCCACTTTTGATCTGGCCTCCCTGTGATTCTTTGGCTTTGACTTTAGGCCAGACCTGGTGAGCTAACCAGTCTATAGGCAGAGAAGAGTTTTCCATAGTTGCTCAAGGAAGGACCTTCTTCCTTCCATCCATAGGAGTCAAGAGAGATATTTGTGCCTGGACTTGTACTGCCCATACTACTTCATCTTCAGGGGGTAAAGAGGAGCTGTGACATCCATTCTTTAAGCCTCACACCCTTTCCATTGCTATTTTTCTCAAATCCACCATGACTAACCTCATCATAAACTTCATCTGTTTGTGTCAGTTTCCATCAGGGGTCCAAGGCTCCCATGTTACTCTTTATCTCCTGTACTTAAATGCCCACATAGCTCACCACATTTTTTATATCCCTAACTCTCATTTTTTCACAACATATGAAACAATGACACTGGGTCCTCTGGAAGTCATTCAGTAAACTCTTTATATCCTATACCTCTTCTCTGGACCTTTTTAACTTTCTTCTTCTAAGCAAACCTAGATTTCCCCTGAGGAACCTATTTATCTTACAACCCTCATAAGTGGTAGCTATCTTCTCCCTTTCAGCCCTTTAGTCCCTGAATCTGGAAATGGTCTGGGTATCTTCCTTGCTATTCATTGTTCTCTCAAATCATTTTTCCTTCTTCCCTCTCCCTAAAATACTCCAATTTTGAATATGACCTTTGGGCCCTGTAGCCCTTTGATTATAGTGATTTAGAGACCCTTAGGGAAATCTTTCTTATTTCTTATTAATTTTAGCTCTGAGTTTTCTGTCATTCTATGAAACAATACCCCGGTCTTAATATCCAGTGATTTCAATATACAAGTAGATAATCTGAACTTTATCTTGATCTTCTCTCCTCCAATAGTCTTGTCCTCTATCCTATCTTCTCTGCTCATTCCCAAGGACATACCTTTGTCATTGTCATTACCAGGAACCCCAACTACAATATTTCTGGCTCTCTGACTTCAGGCATATGATAGAATTAAAATTCTCCCATTGAAGTTAGTCCTATCCATAAGACTTCTCTTGACCAGTGAATTGGGGAAAAAAAAAAAAAGCTTTCAGATGCAGAGCCTTATATCTCTTTCTCTTGGCATGACGATCAACAACATTTGAATCTGGAACCATGAGTATTGATTAGCAATAAATATAGACCTGCTGGTGACCTAGTTGGACTTACGGTTTTGTTATTTAAAGGTACTAAGAATTTGGGTTTGTTTGTTGCTGTAGCATCTTATTCTTGCTTCCCTTTCTCTCACTGTCCCTCCCATCTTTTCATATTCCCTCCTCTAGTATCTAGATTCTAACAAACCTCTATGAATGTCAGAAAACTGAAAATGACTTATGGGAATTCTCTTTACAATTTTTCTTGGTAAATCTGAAACTACTCTAAAATAAAAAGTTTACTAAAATGAATTTAAGGAAATGATGTCAGCAAGAGGGTGAACTAGGAAGCTTCAGTTCGTCCATAGAAACATTAAAATAGCAACAACAAAATCCCAAAGACTGGCTAACGTAGCTTTATAGAATCTCTGAAAATCAGTTAATGATCTACAGTAACCATGGGAATTCCTAATCTAGAAAAAAGCATTCAAGATGGTAAAAAAAAAAAAATCTCATGACACTTGACTTTGCCCTACTTTCTCCCCAGCATGATCAAGAAAAAGAAGCCAGTTTGGGGTTTCTCCTTTGAATGGAAGGGGCAGAATAAAAGTTATTTGCAAGGTTTTAACCTGTCTGTAAGCTTCCCATGGCACTGGTTTCTGTTTTGCCTGACTTGGAGTTCAGTTGAGGGAAGGTTGCATAGCCATGGAGGGCATGGTTGGTACTGTGGCATGGAAAAGCTACATGGGGACTGCAAACCTGCAGGTGTACACATAGAAGGATATAAATGGAACATCTGGGATGCCGATAAGAAGTTGTCAGTGAGAACTTTTAGGAAATCAAGACATTTAAAAGCAGTCATGTATGGGGTGGCCCTTAAAAGCACACAAAGGCCCATGTGAGTTGCATACTCAAAAAAGTCTTGGGAGAAAACTTTAGGCCTTCATCCTGAGCTCATCCCAGGGCTCAGAATATTTTCTGCTAATTAGCAAAAGTTTTTCTGACAAGTCTGCAAAAACCAGAAGAGTGTCTGTTTTTTCAGATACCCATTTTCAAAAAAAGACCACAAGGCATTTGTATGCCTTTGTAAAAATAGGAAACTATAGTCCATTGATGACCCAACAAAATAATCTCCAGAAATCATCTCTGAAAGAACATAGACATCAGATATAGTAGACAGAGACTTTAAAACAATAATCTCAAATATGTTAAAGAGCTGAAAGAAATCAGGAAAACAATATGTGAACTAATAAGAATGTCAATAGAGAGATAAAAATGATATACATAATTCTACTACATATATAATTTATATGAATGAAACAAATTCTGGAGTTGAAAAATACAAATGAATTGAAAAATTTATTAGAGTGGTTCAATAGCAGGCTTGAAGAGACAGCAAAAAGAATCACACAACTTGAATATAGGTCATTTGAAATGATTGAGTATGAAGATGAAAAAGAAAAAATGAAGAAAAATGAACAGAGACTAAAAAATTTATGAAACACCATCAAGCAGGTCAACATACTCATTGAGGTCATCCTAGAAGGAGAAGATGGAGACAAAATGGCAAAGAGGTTATTTGAAGAAATAATAGCTGAAAACTTCCCACATTTTAGAAAAGACATGGATCTACAAATCCAAGAAGTTCAAAGAACTCATAGTAGAATTAACCTAAAGAGACATATGCTAAGCTCATTATAATCAAAATGTCAAAAGAGAAAGACAAAGAGAATATTGAAAACAGTCAGAGAAAAGTGACTCATATGTAAAAAGGATACTCATTAAGGTTATTAGTGGATTTCTCAGCAGGAAATTTTCCAGGCCAGAATGCAGTGAAATGATATATTTAAAGTGCTGAAAGGAAAATATGTTAACAGAATTCTATATCAGGCAAAATTGTTCTTCAAAATGAGGGAGAAATTAAGACACTTGCAGATAAACAAAAGTTACCACTAGACCTGACCCACAAGAAATGCAGGCAGGAGTTCTTCAAATTGAAATGAATGGATATTGGACAGTAAATTAGAACCATATAAAAATATAAAGTTCTCCAATAAAGGTGACTACATGGAAAAATATAAAAGCTGTGTTATTATAATTTTGGTTTGTAACACCATTTTATATGTTAATAGGTACATAATACATAAAGATGTAATTTGTGACATCAGTAACAAAGTTTATGTTATGAAGCAATAATGCAGTAGAGTTTTCATATGTGATTAAAGTTAAGTTAGTATCAATTTAACATAGATTGTTACAACTTTAGGATTTTATATGTAATTCCTATGGTAAGTATAAAAGGAGGATATTTATAGACGATACATAAAAAGAAATGAGAAAAAAATAATACATGCCACTATAAGATCAACCATAGACAAAGGAAGGCAATAATTGAGGAAATAAAAGACAAAAAGCTATGCTACAAAGAGAAAACAAATAAAAAATGGCAAAGGTACTTCTCTGACAATAATTACTTTTAATGCGAATGGATTAAACTCATCCATCAAAAGACATAAATTGACAAAATGGATTTTTTTTAACATTGTATTCAATTCTGTGCTTCCATAGGAGACTCACTTTAGCTCTAAGAACACACAGAGGCTGAAAGTAAAAAGATAAAAAGTATATATCCTATGCAAATAGTAACCAAAAGAGAGAAGGGATGGTTATACTAATATCGGACAAAATAGACTTTAAGTAAAAAACTTTTATATGAGACAAAGAAGGACATTATATAATGATAAAAGTGTCAACTGACCAGACAGATATAACAATTATAAATATATAGACACCAAATATTAGAACTCCAAAATTTGTGAAGCAATAACGATTATAAATACATGTACACTAAATAGTAGAACTCCAAAATATGTGAAGCAAAGATTAATAGAATTAAAGAGAGAAGTAGGTGACACAATAATGTTAGGAGACTTCGCTACCCTACTTTCCATAAAATATAGAACAACCAAAACCAGACAGAAGACTAGCAAAGAAATAGGGAACTTGAATAACACTATAAACCAGTTTGTACCAAACAGATACATACAGAACACTCTACCGAATGAAAGCAGAACAGACATTTTCCTCAAGTGAATGTGGAACCTTTTCCAGGATAAGCTACATGTTAAGATACAAAACAAATATTAATAAGTTTAATAAGATTGAAATCATAAAAAGGATCTTTCTAATAATAATGGAGTGAAACTAAAAATTAAAAGCAGAAGGAAAACTGGAAAACTCACAAATAAGTGGGAGCTAAATAACATACTTTAAACCAACCAATTGGTTGAAGAAGTCACAAGGAAAATTAGGAAACATCTTGAGACAAATTAAAATAAAAGTACAATGCATCAAAACGTATGTGATCCAACAAAAGCAGTGGAAAGAAAACAATTTATAGTTGTAAACATGTTTTAAAAAAAGAAGAAGGCTCGGCGCCCGTGGCTCAAGTGGCTAAGGCGCCAGCCACATACACCCAAGGTGGCAGGTTCGAATCCCCAGCCCAGGCCCACCAAACAACAATGATGGCTGCAACCAAAAAAAAAAAAAAATGGCTGGGTGTTGTGGCGGGCGCCTGTGGTCCCAGCTGCTTGGGAGGCGGAGGTAGGAGACTCTCGTGAGCCCAGGAGTTGGAGGTTGCTATGAGCTGTGATGCCATGGCACTCTACCCAGGGGGATAGCTTGAGGCTCCGTCTCAAAAAAAAAAAAAAAAAGAAGAAGAAATGTAACAAACCACACTAACAGAATGAAGGGATGACCATCTCAATTGATGTGAAAAAAGCATTTGTCAACATTCAACACATTACCGTGGTAAAAACACTCAATAAACTAGGAATAGAAGGAAATTACTTCAACATAGAGGCCACTTTTGAAACTGGGAATAGGCTCAGCGCCTGTGGCTCAATCGGCTAAGGCGCCAGCCACGTACACCTAAGGTGGCGGGTTCGAATCCCCAGCTCGGGCCCACCAAACAACAATGATGGCTGCAACCAAAAAATGGCCGGGTGTTGTGGCGGGCGCCTCTGATCCCAGCTACTTGGGAGGCGGAGGCAGGAGACTCGCTTAAGCCCAGGAGTTGGAAGTTGCTATGAGCTTTGATGCCATGGCACTCTACCCAGGGAGATAGCTTGAAGCTCTGTCTCAAAAAAAAAAAAAAAAAAAAGAAAAAGAAAAAGA